>JAAAKQ030127762.1:3141-13597 GCA_010016005.3 Zanna intricata | reverse complement strand
TTCCTTAGTCTGACTCTCAACAGGTACCTCTCCGACATGGTTGCACCTTCGGTCCAGCTACTCTGTATCACTGAGTTCGCAAGCCCCCCCCACCATCGGCAAGGTCTCATGATTCGTAGAGGGAGATTTTACTTAAAGTAACAATATTATTAATAATAGTTGTGACTGAACGAAGTAGAGATGGATAGGACGCCATTTTTTCTTCGGTTAAGGAATATTCAAATTCTTTCTATTTCAGTTATCGGTTATTTTCTCTTTCAAAATCCTTTCGGTTAAGGAATACTCAAATTCTTTGATTCAAAATTTTTCAATCAATCATTTTCGAAAACCGATACTTTTTGAACTACACTATTTAGAGTATGTAAAGATTTAGAGGTTTGAATTACAGTAGAGGCTTTACCTAAACAATTTGTTCACCATGCATGAGACAAATTTTATGAATATTATTACTGTTAAACATCGATGCTAGAAAAACATGAACGAAAGTTTTTCAAAATCATAAAGGGCTAGTGCATTACCATTGGTAGAAGTATGTGTTGGGGAAAAAAAAAACTATCCGGTTGGTGACCCAATTTTCAAAAAGAGAGAAGATTGTAATATTCTTTTTCGGTCTGTCACTAACTTTCTCGCTCAAACTCTCGCTCTCTCTCTCTCTTTCTCTCTATTTCAGTATGTGATTTGCCAAGAACGTATCTCTCACTTTTTATCAATCGGTTAAGTTTATTGCGAATATAAATATTATTATCTGCATAGTAATCAATATGGTTAATACTGATTACTGATATTTTATTATTTGTCGTACTGTTTTATATATATATTTGTTTATACTGCTATTTGCTTTATTATTGGATAATAAATTCTTTGAATGCAAACATTTTCAATCAAATATTCTAATTCTTTGATTAAAAATATTTTCAATCAAACATTTTCGAAAACCGATACTTTTTGAACTACAGTATCATATATTTACCGAAACAATTTGTCAACCATGGATGTGATAAAACAAAAATCCTGATAATTGATTGAATCAAATTTTTTTGTAAAAATTAGATAAATTCTTATTCTATATTAGAAATTTTGTTTTAAAATTTTTATTTTAATTCTCTTTGGATATAATTATTTGTATTTTACATACGCAAGCCATAAATTTAAACACTCCTGATCTAAGAAGTTTACTCATAGAACAGGTACAGGTTATAGGTTTACTCAATGTATGATGAAGAGACACATTCTACTGATCCTCAATCAACAAAGCTCTACTAGACACTAAGAAACTTCTGAAATAAATACGAATAAATAAATAAAAATAAAAAATAATTAAATAATTGAATTATTTTTTTTTTTTTTTTTTTAGTATATCAAATAATTTGCTAATTTGCCAAAATTCTTTATCTTTTATTTATATATTTTTTTTGGCAACTTCCTTTTTCTCTGAATATTTAAAGTATGAACTATGATTTTTATAGGGCTATATATATATTCTACTTTGGCGTTGCTTTAAAGAGTGCTAAAAGTAATCACTTATAACACGCACTAATTTTATTAGTGCGTGTACTAAAACTAATTTTATTAGTTTAAAATTGAATCCATATAGTTCGGATGATTGGTTCGTTGATAGTTCTCATCCTTCAACCTGTCGCATTACATCTTTTTTTATCTATGTTGAAACTCTTTGTGAAGCATCATGCAATTGTTTGTATTACAATAATTAAATTTTTTTTTTTCAAGTAGATAATGATTTTTGCAAAACATAGAATAAGAAAATATGTATGCTTGTATAATTTTTTTAAATTAAAGATAACAATTTTCATAAAATATAATAATATTTATTATTGACAATTATTAATTAATTAGAAACAACTACTTAAAATCACTAAATTATGTAGTTAATATGTTTTCAGATGTTTCGGTTAAAGTATGCATACATATATATCTATTAGGATATAGGTGTTTAATAATCAGTAAATCAAATCATTTAACATTACGGGGTAATTGAATATGCTGTTAATTGATTGAATGACACAGTTCATTTAATTATTTCAGACTGTGTGAAAAAATTAAAATTCTTCTTTTTATTTTGATATTTATTAAAAATTTTTGAGTTAAAAAAATTCAACAAATTAAAATAATTAAATTACAATTAAGTTACTTCAGTAAAGATGAATTTGAGGCTCGGGAGATTCCCCAGTTCACTATTGATGAATTGCGATATGTAGTTAGTAAACTAAGATCAAACAAAATACCAGGGCCGGACGGCGTACCAGCAGAAATAATGAGGATGTTTGTTGAGGCATGACTTTTGACGTTCATAGAACTATGGCTTAAGGTCATAAAGTTATGAGAAAATACCTAAAAAATGGAAAACGGCTCGGCTGGTATTAATACAGAAAGAGAGCAAGGGGTACAGGCCAATCTTGTTAATCAACACTATAGGAAAAACGAGGCCTTTTGGGTTGGTGGCTGAACTTGAACGATGTAGTGGATTATCTAGTAGACAGTTTGGCTTTAGGAAGAAAAGATCAACGATAGGAGCTATGAATAGAATAAAGGAGTTTGTTAATACTGCGGCGGCTGGGAACAGATATAAGAAGAAAATCCCTCTGATTATATTGATTGATATCGACAATGGATTTAATACGGTGTTATGGGAAGCTATTTTGAACCCAATGATGAGGGGAAGGTACCCTACCTTGTCAGAATGGTGCAAGAATACCTGACAAGTAGGGAAATGCGGGCTGTTTCAAGGGAGAGCGAGGAGGTAGTCGTGGCCATGGAACAGGAGGGTGCCCCAGGGATAATGCTGGACCCCCTAATCTGAAACGTAGCCTATGACAGACTATTAGACATAACGATCTCACACGGGGTGGAATTAACCGCTTTCGCTAAAGATCTGGCGGTCATTATAATGGCATGACGGATTGAAGAAGTCCAGCTCCTCGCTGACCAAACCCTGGAGCGATTGGTGGGATGGATAGCTAAGAGAGGTCTGAAGGTCTTGGTTAAAAAAACGAAGATGGTGATTATGATGGAACGAGGACATAACCCTAACCTCACTGTCAGTTTACAGGGAGTTGCGATTGCCCCTTTGAGCCAGATGTCTAGTATCTGGCTCGACAGATCAAGGGAGTACAATATCATATTGATAAAACATGCAAGAAGACGCAGAGCGTGTCCGCGGCTGTGTGCAAACTAACGACGAATGTCGGAAAACCAGAACGGCTAAACGAAAAATCATTGCTATCGCAGTAACATCAACAATCCTATATGCAGCGCCGGTTTAGTTTGGGACACTGGCGAAAGCCTCCACGAGGTACTGGATACAGGTTAGTATCCAAAGGATACAGTACTGACCCTTTTGTCAGTACATGGCTTGGAAGAGGATGGGGTGAAATTGACTTTTGGACGGTCCAGAAAATTTCGAGTTTAATGAGTACCTACGAAAAATAGGTAGGCGGACGACTCCAGACTGTCAATGTTGTGAGAAGATTGATAATGTCGAGCACATGTTTCTGAGGTGCCCTAGATTGACCCCAATGTGACCGTTTGGGGGAGAGTAGAACCATACTCATAAAAGAAGATAAATGAACATATGAAGATATAATGAGAACCATGCTCAAAAAAAAGAAGAAAAATAAACATATGAAGATATGATGAGAACCATGCTCGCTTCTAATGATGAGTGGAATCGTTGAAATAGATGGTTCAAAAAGGTTCTTTCAATGAAAATGAAGGAAGAGGATCAGAGAGGGAGTGCTTAGTTTGAAAGTAGTGGTGGAAGACCAGCCTACCTGATTGGCGGAGGGGAGGGATCCAACCGGATCGTCTCCGCTAGGTACCTACGGATCGTTAGAATTGAAGACAGATAGCACAGATAGCACAGATAGATGGGTAGGACACACCCAGCAGTGCGGGTTGCTGGGCGTTTGGAGTCGCATACTTTCCATCCTCCTAGATAAAAAAAAACATTAATTAACACTCTCACTCCGTCTCTCTTTTTCTCAACAATTCATATAATGACGTTTCTACAAATATAACATATTATAAGTTGTAATAAGTTCGCCATATCTAGGTTTTGCCAGAGGAGTTTTAAAGAAGACAGTTGTAATTGATACAGTATGATATGTAACGTAACAGCTTATTAATAATTTCACACCTTCCTTTCAAAGTAGTAGACCCTTTCAATGTGGATTTTTTTATTTTTTTTTTATTGTAAATCTTAATTAACAATTAAATGATTTTTGAACTGCAAGTATTACTATAATCTAAACATCATGTCACATTTTTGCTCTATTGCAACGGTTAAAAGTAAAATAAAAGAAAAAATGAAGTATTTTTAATGAAGGTTTTAGTATTTTAATACTACTAGTATTTTTATTTAATATTGCTAACTATAACTGTATTGCAGCTAAAGAAACGTCAACGTTTTAACTTGCAACAACTTTCTTCTTACTTGCTCCACTCAAACGTTTTCGTTCTTAAATTGAGTGTAACTCAACCAAATTTATGGAATTTTCACAGCACAACTTCAGATACACTACTACAGCATATCTAAACTATTATGAATTTGATCTAGCAGTTTTGGAAATTTTTGAGGCACAAATTTTTATATATAGGCGTATATATAAAACTTGTATATATAAGGATATATATCCTTATATATATATTATATAAGGAAACCCCAATTTAAATTAATGGTATTTTCATACTCCTCATACATCTCATACATCATTAGGGGACCGAAAGTAATATTTGACTTTTCTTCGAAAAGTCTGTAAAAAAAATAATAAATTCAGTTGTCTATATCCTTGAAGACTGCTTTTGATATGATATAAAGAAATATTTCATCTCTGCAGTTATTTAAAGAAATAAACAAAAAATTGTTACCACAGTGTTAGCTGTAATGTATAGTTTAGTGGTTATTTATTACCAGCTGTTTGTTAGGGCACAAGTTCCGACTTAAGGAATGTTGGTTTTAGTAAGGAGCTTAACTGAAGTGGAACATTTATCAAGAAGATATACTTGTATTTCAGAAAGGGGTTTAATAATCCTTGAAATCGTTACTACTTACAAGAAATGCGCATTAGAACTGAAACGATCGATTCCATTGTACTCATAAGTGACTGAATAACAATGAACTAAGTTTAAATTGGGAGGCTTGTATTTAACTCTGTGAAGAGATACAGTCACGCATGATGTTAATACCTCAATGGATTAAATTTTTTATCAGTCACTATCTCTTTAAATGTATTTAAGGAAAAGTTCCGATGTAAAAGATTTCAACTTGAGTTAAGAACTAAAACTTTCTTGGATAAGTAGATTTTATATATTTGTAGTATACATTTTTTAGTATAATTTATGTTATTTTATTTTGAATTATTTGTTGAATATTTTACCCTGCAATATAAAAATAAAAAATAAACGACTTCAAATGATATATTTTTCTGAATTCTTTAACGGTAGATTTTTTGAAATCGATAAATAAAAAACAAACTTGTAAGAATGTACTGATTCCTAATTTTCCCTGATTTTCTTAAAAACTTCAAAATTTAAATAATTGAGGGAGAATTACTTTGTAATTTTTACAGCTTTTATGAGTTGATACCTGTACGGATAAAGCAACTTGTCCTAACTGACTGATACTACTCTAGTTCTTAAATTAAGATAATGACGTTCTTAAATTGTGATCGGGGACCTCCGCATTAAGACCTAATGCAGAGGCAGTTACGCTTGGAGGACAGGTTACCACCCCCAGAGTGGTCAAACTGTCAGCGGCACGGTCAATATGACGTTAGCAGGGACTCCTGGGAATACGACCTTCGTTGGTAGGGGTCAGGGTCTGTAATAGATTGACACTCGTTACGGATGTAGATCTAGCTTTAATACAGAATTGGGTAGTACTAGAGGAAGAACTCCTATCTGATCACAGGGGAATTGGATTTGATGTTCGTAACAGAGTGTTGCATGACTGTAGGGAAGTTCTTTGGAAACTGACCCCGACGCAAGCACAGAATTTTGTAGGGTCCTTATTACAACAGTTGGGAGATAGGTCAATGCTGGATCCAGAGAGAGTACAACAGTTAACCCAAGAAGAGTCGGACAAAGTACGAGCGATGAGGGAGCAGTCAAAGCGGTGGGTCTACTGGTGGACTCCGGCCATTGGTCATCTACGGATTGGTCATCGAGGTGTCTCGTCTGCGGAGGATCTGGCAAAGACGCAGACGGGCTGGGCTGGATTGTGAAGAAGCATGCCGACTTTATAAAATGATGCGAAAAGAAAATGCTAATGCTATAAGGTGTTCTAAGAAAGAAAGGTGGAGTCAACTAGTGGCGGATTTGGAAGTGGACCCGTGGGGTAAGTCTTAATGCATACTCATGAAGAGGTATGGTCCTCTTGCCCCATTGCTGGCTAAGGTGACGGTCAGCCTTTTTATACTGGCTCCGTGTAATTAATGACTTGACGACTTTGTTGAAGCACCCCGGTTTATCATGCAAGAACTGAGTACGCCATCAGGCGAATAAATCCTAACAAGAGCCCTGATCCTAATGGGGTACCGGCCCTGTTACTGAAGGATCTGTACCGGGAAGTCCCCTGGATAGTATTGGAGGTGTTGAATACTGCTCTGAGCAGAGGTACTTTTCCGGCTTGCTGGAAAGTAGCTGCAGGAGTGTTAATAGAAAAGCCTAACATTGGGACGCAAATCCGGAAATTTCATCCAATAAGTCTGCTGCCGGTGTTTGGCAAACTGTATGAGCGGCTACTTGTCCGGCGGCTGGTGGAAGAATTGGAGGATTGTCAAATTCACAATATGGGTTTAAGCGGGGCACTTCGATGACTGATGCGCTAAAGCATGTTCTGCATTGGACGGCGGGTTGTCGCTCTGGAACTTGGAGGACTAGGGAAATTCCGCTACTAGTCCTCATGGATGTAAAGAATGCTTTTGGAAGTGTGATATCGGAGGTGGTTATACGAGCGTAGCATGGCAGGAATGTGAGTGGATACCTCTGTCAGATAATTGGTGATTTTATGTTGGACAGAGTAATACGGCTTCACTCAGTAGAAGGATTATTCGAATATAGTTCTGGCGAGGAAGTACCTCAAGGGTCGTCGTTGAGCTTCATCTTGTGAAACATCGCTTTTGATGGGGCATTACGGTTGGATTGCCCGGTGAATGTGGAACTATTGACATATGCAGATGATCTGGTGGTTATGGTCAGTGGCCGATTGGAGAATAATGTACAGCTAACGGCGAATCTCATAATCAGGCGCATTAGCCAATGGATGGCGGAATGTGGATTGGGTTTGGTGCCTGCCAAAATACAGGGTATAACGTTCGGGCAGACGGAGGCTTCGCCCTATAACGGTTTACTTTGATGGATTAGCTGTGCTTACGCAGCCTAAAGTGAAATATTTGGGAATGTACTTCCATAAAATGGGGGTGTTTACTGAGCATATAAATTACGTCTTGGAGAAAGCGGGAAAGGTTACCGGAATACTACATGCCGTATTGGAGGCATAGCATGGCGCCGTGGTCAGCCATGCTTCCGCATGGCGGACCACGGCGTCCGGTTTTGTTAGCGGGAGTGACGGTGATGCTGCTCTACGCGGTTCCTGCGTTGGGGTCTGCCTTTGATGTAAAGAGGAATGAAAAGAAACTGCAGTCGCTGCAAAGAAGAAGCTGTATTAAGATCATAAACTGCTACAGAACAGTTTCCACACTAGCAGTATTGGCAGGGGTTTCCCCGATAAAACTGATTGCCGACCAATGCATACGAGTCTCGAATGGAGGTAGGAAAGATGTGGCAGTAACACGTCTTTATGAAGAATGGCAGACTCTATGGGTTGCCGCGTCAGTGGCAGCCTGGACCAAGCGCCTTATCCCGGTTTTGGGTCCTTGGTTGGTGAGGGGGACATGGAGATGTGTATTTCCACTTATCCCAGTTATGGGGATGGGTCATGGGTTCTTCAATGATTACTTGGGTCGCTTTCACAGCAGAAGGTGTTATTTCGGGGAAATGGATATACCTGAGCACACTTTCATTTACTGCAATCGTTGGGTGGAGGAACGATTACACTGGGAGATAGTTGAGACCACCCATGGACACAATGTTACAAGGAATAGACGGGTGGAAGAAGATACGAGGATTCGTGACTGCGGTGCTCCGGTCGAAGACTACTGAAGAAGATGACTGGATTAACTAAGATCTGGAGCATGGTCATGTGGGGGGACAGCTGTCTACGTAGCTGCATCTCGTCTCCTGTATGGAGATGGAGTGTAGTGATGATACACAAGGACTGTGGGTTCTTTCCCATTATGACCGGGGTTGAGTGGGTTATACACACAGACATGGAGTCAGGGGAAAGGACGGATAGCTTTCTGCAGAGCCGTCGTTCTCCATAGCCGGGTGGTGATGATGTACGAGGACCCTTTCCTCGGGATGTGAATACACACGTACATGTACACTTACACATCCATGAACACAGATATGGTTGTTTTGAGTGAATGGTTTTTTATATATGGTTAAATGGGTGTTTTTCCTTTTGTTTCTCTTGTTTCAGATTTGACGGGTGAGAAGATGGCAAGTTTCCAAAGTTGTCGGATAATCCCCCCGAGACTGAGTTATGCTTTATTGCAGGTCCGGTCTCCGGGCGGAGAAGAGCGTTGAGGGTGGTTTAGTCGTTATGGGGCAGGTTATTTACGCCTAACAACATCTTGGCGGAGCCTGTTAGCCTGTTAGCTAGCCTGGGACGGATAGCGGCCTAGGTCCGAGCCCGACACAACCCCGCGAAGACCCCGCGGTGGCGTGCGTAAATGTCATTCCGTCATCATCGTCAAAAAAAAAAAATCAAATTGAGTTTTAGATATTTATATGAAAATTATACGCATAAAAAAATCAAGTTCATATCTTAATTTCTTGCAGAGAAAGTAAAAAATATTAACACTTTAAAGAAGGAATTTCAAAAATTCCTTTCTCCGTGTGCACTTCAACCGTAAAAAGTACACGTAGACAAATTTTCATCAATTTATTTTCAGTAGTTTTCGCTAAGCGTTGATGGATCAGTCTGTCACGACATGTTGTTTATATATATAGAGTACTGCTTAGGTATTAAATACAATAAGAATATTTCTTATATCTTTGAAAGGGTATAAGAAGTCTTGATATTTCAATAAATGTTTCCTTTACGTACAAAAGATACATAAATACAATAGTGAATTCAGACCGACAAATAGGTTGGTCTCATTATTCCAGGTTGTAAAATATTTTAACGGCCTAAATTTGATGGTAGGTCCATACTTTTATCTGATTACAAAGTTACTTTTAAATAATCTGAAGCTATGAATCTTGTGGGATAGTTAAATTCAGTACGAACTAGCTTTATGTAATAAAAATTTTAATGCGTCCCATCTATTTGATCTATATACATAGATTTTATTCTTATTGCTATGAATAAAGCAATAAGATTTATATTTAGTTTTACATACAAATTTTGGGCCTAATCAATAATTTTAATTTTATAATTGAATGAATATCTAGTTATTTGCACTTGTAAAATCATATTATGAATCACAAAAAACCATTATTAATTTGTGGTGACTATTGAGCCCTTTCATCGTTTTCTTTCTTTATCTACTATTCTTTTTACATTCTTAGATGCTTCTTTCCTCTTGCCATTATTTATTATGATTAAGTTAATTTAATTTTGTAAATTTATTTTATCAAAATGGTGTTTAATATGAAGCCACCTGTCAGCCTATTTATTCTAGAAAATAAAAATTTTAATGGTATATTTACAAAGTATAAATTATTTAAAATTTATAATATTTATTTATTTTTTAATATATAATTATATTTTAAACATATTGCCTAATTATTTCTGCGGTGAGTAAAGTTTGTATTTTATATTAAAAATTGTATTTTTAAAATACTTAAAATTTAAAAAAATAATACTAATAATACTTAAAACTTTTAAAAATAATACTCTGACTTAAAAATGCACAAAAAGATTAAACAAATTTTGTTTTTTTTTTTCAATGTTCTCATAGTATCTATATTTTAATGTTTTGCTAATAAAAAATCACTTACATCTCCTCTTGAGTTTACAGATCATTGCTAAATTAATTATAATGTATTCGGATATTTTTTTAAATTTTAAAATAGCATTCAATTATTTAAAAAAAAAAATTATAGGGGGGTAAAATAGAAATACTTTTGTTTATACATTTTAAATATATATTTACTTCTAACAAAATTTTTAGGTAATTGCGTCTTAAATTATTTTTAAATAGATAACCGTTTGGATTGCTATCTTTATTTCTTAAAAAGTAATATTATTCATAACATAAAATTTTACTGGAAATTAAATACCCTCCCTCACGATTCTTGACCTCCGGTGAAGTTAAAAACAAAATTTAAAACTAAAATTATCCCAAATAATGAAATAATTATGAATGCAACT
>JAAAKQ030127729.1:0-13599 GCA_010016005.3 Zanna intricata | reverse complement strand
CAGGCATATGTTTATTGGAAACTTTTTTCTTATTTTTAGATATAGAATCCTTTTCCGAGAGATTGCCGTGCAGTTTTTATACACCCTGTATATATATACCTAAGAATAAAATTGTGAGGTTCAAAAGTCTTCAAACTACATCAGTTCAGTAAGATTTAGATATGCATATTAAAATTTTTATGACAAAATGTTGAGTCTTTCTTCACCAATCAGAATCAGCTAATCTCGGTTGGATCACTTCTGAAGTTTGAATATTTTTATATATTACTGTGGGACTTTGATAGCTCTAATAAAAAAAGAAGAATGCTAATCGAAATACTGTTTTGTGTAAAGAATTACATTTTTATTCACGGTTAAAATTCAATTCATTATCTAAAATTATTCTTATTTATTTAATAGAATGACTTTAAATGCACAAAAGGGTTCCAAAAACACTTTGTGTTAAAGATTATAGATGTAGCGTCACAGCCTCTCTGAAAGACTTCATACTTACCAGAGGGGGCGCTTGCAACGCTTTTCGGTATAAGATATAAATATGAATATATAATATATTATATATAAATATATAATATAATATTATAAATAATATAATATATAAAATATAAATATATAAATGTTATATATCTGTGCAGCTGGAAATATGGTGTTACTTGTTAAGGTAGGTGTAACTTTGGGAAGGGGCAGAAAACTTAAATTAATTTAACATTCAATCTAAATTGCAAACTGCTTTAGAAAATTGTATTATGCTGTTAAGTACGAGTGTATTTGCGTAATTATTTTACGCGAATACATATTCTTGTATTTTGTTGAAGAAGATTTCATCCTTTTAGCTGGAAAGCAAGTATTTCAGACTGCTTTTTGGATACCTTTAAATCTCGTATGAGATCGTTAAGATTTTCTTGAATCAGATGAACTACTTTGTTGAAAAGTTGTATCACCAGAATCTGTTTCTTTTTCTTCCTTCCTTCCATCAGACTCTGAGCTCTCTTCACCTACTGTCACATGTTCTGGAAGCTTTGGTATGGGTAATTCTTTGCAATGTGGAACTGGTCTCATTCCAGATTGCAAGTTAGAGTACACCACTGTATGTTTTGATTTTTACGTAATCCCTTTAATGTTTGTTAAGCAGAAATATAAGTCAGAATAGTGATCTTTGGGTTCGCTCCAAATCAAAGGGAAAGCAAATGACATGTGGCGTGTGCCATTTTTTCATGCAGTGAGAAGCCTCACTGCGTGGAAAAATTACATATCAACAACAGATATGTGGGGCGCAGGCCCTTGTTTGATTCCCAACTTTACACCCAAAATAAAGTTCATTTTATCATTTTGTTCACTTTTTCGTCCTTATTATAGACGTCATTTTGTAACTAACGATTAAGTAAAAGAAATAAAGTTGTAAATATTGTAGTACAAAATAATTCAGACACACAAAGCACTCACAATGACGAGTTTACTGGTTCACTACTATCTCAATATCTCACTATAAATGAATAAAATCAACTTTTTTAATTAAAATAATTGAATATTTCAGATCCAAATAAAGTCGATAACTCTTTTTCAAAAAAGTCCAGACTGAACAATCAAAACAATACTTCTGGAATTCTGATTTTTTAATACTTCTGCAATGAAATAAAATTGTGTAGGTTAAAAAAAAGGACAGAAATAAAATAAAAACATCGTAGAACTCTCACCTCCAATAATCCTAATGTTATAATGTTTATAGTAACTAGATATCAAACTCATAGGCAAAGATGTAACAAGACAGTATAGCCGGCTTCCTTGGCACCAGCGATAGCGTCTTGGACTTTCACTCGGAGGTACCGGTTTTGAATCCCGGTCAGGGATGACATTTTTACTCGCTAAAAATTGCCATTTTATCTCATCCTCTGAAGTAATATCTTACAATAGTTCGGGAGGGTAAAAGCATACTCTTAATTCACGTGGTCTGAATTAACCTTTAACAATTGAATGGAAACAAATTGAAAAATACAACAACAAAAAAATTAAATTATGAAATGTTTTATATCAAATACTGTTTGATAAAATGATATTTTCACTTTTGCGGCGTAGCTCTTATAATTATTAAACAATAAACGTTTTTTTGCTAAACCGATAGCTAATTGATAATCGATAATGAGAGCTAGCTGGTTTAAAATTCCCTCCGTTATTAATTTAAAACGTATAAAAAATTAAATGGAATTTTATTATTTTCATATCGAAACAAATGATAATTGTATTATTTTAAGTATTATTATATTAAAAATTTGGTTATAAATAATAAAAAAAGAAATACATATTTATGTACATATTTATTTATAATTTATAATATATTTTATATATATATATATATATATATATATATATTTAACTACATTAAAAAAAGAGAAATATTAACATGTATTATGACATAATTTCAAAGAGACTAATTGAAACCCAATGATGATATTTTCTTTTGAATTTAATTAATCTTTTAATTTTGGACGTTAACTGTAGAAGATATTTTTTAATACCGGTACTAAATGTTTAAATGTTTTTTTTTAAATCCCATTTAAAATTTTTTTTTTTAATTTTATTATCAAAATTAAAATTTAATCTTTAAAAATATAATTTTTATTTTTTTTTGTAAATAAAATTTAGAAATCAGTAATACTACTACAGAAACCATAAATAATTATGATCTCATAAAATCACGTATTGAAGCTTCTATAAAATTACATACTGCACTAATATTCTAATAGATATTGAATGAAAGTACACATATATTTAGGTTAGAGTCAGGTTAGAGAAGTTAGATCAGAGAACACTAGCATTGATAGTTCAACACAGAAACAAACGAATTCATAAATAACAACAACAAAAAAATGAAGATGTAATTAATAATTGAAGAACAATAATTAAAACTGAACGAAGTGAAATATTGATTTTGTAGGTAACACTAAATTGATGTACTTACAAATCTCCATATAAATTTGTTGTAGATTTTTTTTAATTTATTTATTTTTTTCAGAAAAGTTAAACTTAGCTTAAGGAAGAGATGATGCTCGATGAAACTGAGACGTGAATTTTTTTTTTCTTTAATTATAAACTTTAGTAATTTATATATTTATAATAAAATGACAACTAAGATCGTCCTTGTATAGGAATCATGCAAAAACTGTTGGATAGATTTTAATAAAACTGTAGATTTATATTACAATTTCGGTCATTATCTCCAATAGAATTATTACGATATTTCTATGGGGGGGTCAAGATATTAAAGAAATTCGTTAAAAAAAATTTAATCCTTTTACTTAAGTAAGATGAATAATGTTTTCTTTAGTGAATATTTGTAAAATATTTAATATTTTATTAGAATATTATTATTATTTTCATTATTATTGTTATTTTTATTATTATTATTATTATTATTTGATACTGTCATTGCAGACTCACGAAAGCATTTACACTTTCGGATAAATTGAAAAGACGGGTTATAGCCAAGTCTAATCAAAGATTTACATTGTTTGTAAAGTTTCTAGTTATACTGTGTATATATATTGTTTTAAAGCCAATATATATATATATATATATATAGTTTAAAATCCGGATGAATTTCATTAGGTTATTACATTTCTGTTCTTGTTATATATATACTTATTTACTATAGTACTTATCGGTTAGAAGACAAATTTCCAGTTATTGATTTAAAAACTTTCTGACAGTGCTACATGTGTTCAGTATGACCGACATCTGAATTGTGTCGTGGATACGGTTCGTAATCCTGAGTATTTCCAGAGAATGATTTACTGTTTCGGGTGTAATTCCTGTAACTGATATTACTACGGGAATTATTTTTACTTCATTCTGGTTCCAAACTCTCTTAATCTCTATTGCAAATGGTATGTACTATATGATACTCGCTGTATATTTTTGTTGGATGTTGTTATCGCTGGAGGTACTGTTATATCTATTAAGTGCAGTATTTCGTTGCAGCAGTCTTATCCATAAATGTAATGTCTGGTCTATTGGCGATAACAATTTTATCTGTAAGGATAGACCTATCATAGTAGATTTTGTACAAGCTGTTTCTATTACTGCGGCTGGCTTATACTACTAGTGCGGTGCGTCTATTTTTTTATTATTAATTATTATTTTTGTTATTATTATTATTATTATTGTTGTTGTTACTTCACAGTCTTCTTCAACCAGAAAATATACCCGCCGGCCTCAAAGAGGCAAGGAAAAGGATTAAAACTATTTTATTTTAACACAATTACTTTATAACACTACTTTAATACAATTATGCATATACAGCATCTTCTATGGCAACCGCAAATGGAACGCGTCTGTCATCATCCACCAAGATCGGAGGTTATTATTATTATTATTATTATAATTATGAGTAGATTAATTTAGCACATTTAGCGAAATTTTATGGGTTTTGATTGTTTATTTTTGGCTCCCAATTTTATTTATTTTTGCTTCTACGTCAAGAACGAGGGAAACGTTGGAGGAAAGATAGCTTATCATGCTTTAATTGTTATTTATCAGTATTATTCTCACAACATTAGGGTAACGAATACATCGGGGGACCAGGGACAGATCCCCCTTGATAAACGGCAAGGGCTCCCTTCGCTCACCCTCACCAGCTATTAATAAATAAATAGACTTATCCTTATTTTCACAGTTCTTCGTAAATCACATTACTTTCTACAATGATAAAAACTTATAGGAAAATACAATTTGAGATATTGAAAAAAAAATTGTATTTGATTACTTTTGGTTTGACTAAAGGAAGTTTTGAGGGTTTTTTTTTAATAAAGTAAGATAATTGATTTCAACCGAGCTATCCTAAGTTTCTAATTTTTTTTTTATTTTATACTTTATCCTAAAATGTGATATTGTTATATACTTTAAAGGTATATAAAATAATCCCTTATTGTTATATACTTTATATTGCTCTAAAATAAATAAAGAAATTGCAATTATTCGAATGTATTTCTAATATTTTAATTTTAGTACATAACAAACAATTTCAGATATTTCAGTCGGTTGTCTGTGCAATTATTTGTCCCTATCTTTCATAAAAATGTAAGAAAATAGAATATGTAACAAAATCTAGGCTCAAATGAAGATGAATGTGGCATTCATCTTTGCCGGAAAGGTTAAGCTACCAAGGGCTTTGCCCTGAATACACTAATACTTCGGAAGAAAATTAAGTCAAACATTAAAGTGTGCAAGTAAAGGGTTATGAAAAAAATTTATTTTACTCTTTGAGTAAAGGTTTTGGATACTACAGTCATGGTGATAGTATTTCCTCATCCAAACTATGAGAAAATTAAACGCCAGGTTTCTTGAGAGTGGTTTTTATCATACAGAAATTTCTAAAACCATTAAAAAAAGGTATTCTTAGCCACTAAGAAGGATGGCTAAGAAGGATTGGAACATTGAAGTATGTAAGTATCAAATAAAAAAGAAGTACAAAGATTATTCAACTGGGAGTAAAATTTTGAAATATAGGACCCGTGGATATCATTTCTCCCCACCCTCTTTCCCAATTGTAAACAAATTTAAATGACATCAATGATTTATATACTGAAACAATCATACATAAAGGATTATCCAGTGAAGATATCAAACAAAGCAATCGATCGATAGCTGACGAAAAAACAAACAAATTAGGCTTATAGTCCATCATCCCTGAATAAAATTGCTGAGATATAACAAAGATGTCATACTAATGTAATGGAATCATCTAATTAGTATATGAATCCCTTTCACTCCAGAAAAGACAAAAAAGGAAAACAGGATTTTTTGCCGACACCCATTATCGGAGATTCAGTTAAACCAAACACCGTCGGAAATATACTACCTCTCTCTCTCTCTTTCTGTATAGCCTTTGGAACTACCGTAAGATATTCAGAGGATGAATGAGGATATATGTATGAATGGGAATGAAGTGTAGTCTTGTACAATCTCAGGTCGACCACTTCTGAAAAGTGTGGTTAATTAAAACCTAACCACCAAAGAACACTGGTAGCCACGATCTAGTTTTCAAATTCGTACTAAAGAAAACCTTTATTAAAATCTGCCTTATAACCTTATAACTCTCAACTTCGAAATCAGCTGGATTTTCGATGTCGCGTTAACCACTAGACCAGCCCGGTGAGCTGGAAATATATTACCGGTACTTAAAAAGCAATAGAATTATGTAAAAAAAAATTTACACATTTTTAGGCAAAGTTTTGAGATAAAGGTCCAAAAGATCTATGTTTCTTGCTTGTTTGATCAAAATTAAATGTCATCAAGACCCCGTATACAGAAACCATTGTGCCAAATTTCATCCAAATTGGTGCATCCAACATTTATCAAGAAAAAACAGGCCAACACACATAACTACCTATTCTAGATATATTTCTGGAATTTTTCAATGCTAAAATTGAGTTTTTATTTAGATGGAATCATGAAATGTCAAGATCTACAAAAGTCTCGAAATGCAAAAACCCAATTAGCATACTTTCTTTTATATAGTAACTATTATGTAACTATATGGTTGGGAAAGTTACAACGGATCCAATAATTTGTTTCTATAATTTATAATATCATGAAAAAAAAATTATTCTGAGAATAAAAAATTGATAATCACCGGGTTTTTTTTTTAACTTTTTTAACTACTATGTTATATCATCCTCACAAATATATAATTGATTTAATAAAAAAAAATTTGCTAAATTTTTTTTATTTATTTTATAACAACTGCTACCAACCAATCAGATTTTTGCTAGTTTCAATAATTTTTTCTTCTTCTGAATTTTTATTTCTACATAAATCCAATCAAAATTAAATAAAACCACAAGGATTTTTTTTTTAAAGAAAGTTACGAAGTTCTGTAAATTCTGTTCTAAAAATGTTCTGTTCTGTAAATTCTGTTCTATCTATTTCAGTACTGTGTTTGATTGTTAACATCATGTTCTCAATATATTTTACAAATATTTCTTTAGTAATAATTTCACGTTTCGTTCTTATTATTCATTTATGAAGTTTCAAAAAATATGTCACATTATATTTAGGCTTTATCTTTCTACCTTCAAGGGCAAATGAAATATCAAATATTTTTGTTCCTTTTTGTAATATATCAGTAAATAATTTTTTAATTTTTTTTCTCTCTTAATTTATCATTTTTGTGTTAATTACAGTCAACAAATACACACGCTATCTTCTTCCTGTAACTGAACAGATATAGCTGGGGATGATGATCGACACAGATATAAAAAAAAAATTAGTGGCCGCCTAATGTAGTCCAGTTTTTTTTTTTTTTATATTCATTGTTATAGAAATTATGCCATTGATTCTACCCGTAATAGATTTAACTGTGAAGTGTGACGGACATCTAGATACATGTAGTCACGAGGGTTTGGACTTCCGACGTAATACTTCCGGCAAGCGTTTCTCATTCACACTTTGTGACCTATCCCGGAAACAACGTCAGCCACTGCAACGAAACGGTTTATAGAAGGGGAATTATATTCTTTAAGTGTGCATAAAAAGTAATAGCATACGTGTAGAAAATACACACGTTTTGGTCACCGGTCATTGATCATTACTCTGTTCTTCCTCTATTCTCCCTTTCATCGTTTCTTTTCTCGATTTGCGTGCGTACTTGTGTAGTTATGTTATTAGTGTGAGAGAGTATAATTCTATCTATACATATTATAAACATTAGCTATCATAACAGCCTTCATCTAAGTGCTGCAAGCTGTTATTAAAATGGGTTTATTTATCAGAATACTTTTATTGTTCTGACTCCACCAGTCATTTACAATTAAAATTAAACAAAAATTATAATACAAATACTTCATTAAGCGAGAAAGGTGGAACCCCAATTTTAATTAAAAGAATAATAATTAAGTCAATAACAGTAACAAATCCTGTGAACTGTACTTTTATTTTTATACATTGTATACGTTTATATTATTACTATTTTATATATATATATAGCTGAAAGTAATGGAAAACTATGGTTTTTTTTAAAAAAAAAAAAAAAAAACTCTGCATTTTCGTGTCCCATAGTTGGAGGCGCCTTCCTTGGTAAAATATTCCGGAGGTAAACTATTCGGATCTCCGGGTGGGGACTACTAAGGAAGGGGTTACCAGAAAATTAACTATAACATTCTACGAGTAGGAAAGTGGAATATTAGAAGTCTAAAATGGTTTGTAGGTTAGAAAATTTGAAGAGGGAAATGGATAGGTTAAATGTAGATGTAGTAGGAATTAGCGAGGTTAGGTGGGAAGAGGAAACGACTTTTGGTTAGGCAATTTTAAAATAATTAACACAGCGTCAAATAAAGGGAAGGCTCCTGCCTGCCCTTTAGGTTGAGGTTTCGTAATGAACGAGAAGATAGGGAAGAGAGTAGAGTATTTCAAAAAGGTTAGCGATATACTCATTGTAATAAGGATAAAATCAAAACCTAAGCCGATAACGATTATTAACTTTTTTCTTTTCTTTTTTTAACTTCCGAAATCTTTAGTTATCCCACCGTTAGGTATATCTTCAGAGGATGAGATGAATGATTTATAGTGTGTGTGAAAATGCCATGCCTGACCGGGATTCGAACTCGGATCCTCCGGATGAAAGGCTGAGATGCTGCCATTCATCCGGAGGTGAAGCTTCTGAAAAGGCAAGGAAGGAAATATTATGGTTGAATACGGGTTGGGCAAAAGGAATGAAAGAGGGAACTGACTTATTGCGTTTTGCACGAAGTATAATTTAGTAATTACTAAAACCCAGTTTAAAAATCATAATAGAAGAATATACACCTGGAAAAAACCTGGTGATACTGCAAGACATCAGATAGGTTATATTATGAAAAAACAAAAATTTAGAAATCAACTCGTCGACTACAAAGCATATCCAGGAGCAAAAATTGATAGCGATCATAATTTAGTAATAATTAAGTGTAGATTGTTTAAAACCTGAAGAAAAAGTATCAGAAGAATCGATGGAATTTAGGGAAGCTTGAGGAAGAAGAGGTAAAAAAGATTTTTGAGGAGGACATCGCAAGAGACCTGAATAAAAAACAATAAGATAAAAAATATAGAAGAAAAATGAGAAAAAATTAAAAAGGAAATTCTTAAATCAGCAGAAGCTGACTTAGGCGGAACAAAGAGAATTGGTAGAAAACCTTGAATATCGGAGGATATATTGCAGCTGATGGATGAAAGTAGAAAGTATAAGAATGCTAGTAATAAAGGAGATAAAAGGAACTAACGGCAATTAAAAAATACTACAACAGGAAGTGCAAATTTGTGAAAAAAGGGTGAATTAAAGAAAAGTATTGAATACCCACCTACATGTATTTTTCTACGATAATTTCCTCCTCTCATCTGGGCCGGACCTATAATTAAACATAGCTCAGCCCAAGGGAGTGTCCAAATATTCAAACAGGCCTCCTCGTCTATGCTATGAGGTTAACCAGATAAAATACAAGTCTACGCTAAACCAGATAAAATTTCAATTAAGCAACACTTAACGCTTTGACAATGTTTGGCTAAGCAACATTGGCTTAAGCAACGTTTTGACAAGAACGAAGATGGTCTCTCAAAAAGTCTGTTTTTGTGCCCCCAATAACGCCTTTGGAGTTCGGGTTCCTAAAATACTCGAGTTTTGGTATGCAAAATCCAAAACCGATGAGGGAAAGATCGAGCTTTACCTAGTAGACCCTGGAGAGAGAAAGCCCCTGCAGCCGACAGGCCCCCCTGACTACATTGGTGACAGTTCGCAAAGCGGGAACAACTTATGCGGATCTATTCAGACAGGTCAGAGAGGGTGTAGGAAACTGCTTGGCGGACGAGATTGTGTCCGTCAAGAAGGGTCGGGGATAGGAGGTCCAGATCAGAGTCCGGGACTCGTCCAACAGGAAGTCGGACATTGTCCAGCGAATTGATTCCAAATTGGATAATGCGGTTACCGCTGGACAGGAGGTTCACCAGTTTTGTCATCAAAGGAATGAACTTGGACGTAGAGATCGAAGATATTGTTCAGGCGGTCCTTAAAGTGACGGGGGAGGATACCTTGGTCAAAGTGTCAGGTCTGCGTGTTGCCTACGGGGAAAAAAAACGAGCGACCATACAGATTTCTGCCAGAGCGGCGGAGAAGCCTGCCCACAGGGACCATATAGTCGTGGGCTGACATTCTTGCAAGCTGGAGGTCAAACGCGAGGAGCAGCGCTACTTTCGGTGCTGGAGAGCGGGGCACTCAACGACCAGATGCGGGGGCCCCGACCGTACCAAGATGTGCTTCCGTTGCAGTGGAACTGACCACCAGATTGGCGCCTGGGCAAATGTTTGGACTCCAACCAGAAGGGACATCGGACGGGGAGTACTGCTTGCAGGCGCGAAGAATACCGGATCGGAGGCCGGGAAGCAACTGTCCAGTCATGAAGTGCCTGCTTCTGAATGCCGGCAGAAGGAGAGCTGCCCACGATCTGGCGCTGAATTGGGCGACGCGAAGAAACTATGACTTGGTTTTCTTCGCCGAGCCCAACAAGATATTGGCCGAGTCCAGGGGTGGATGGCGGACGAGGAGTGTGATGTGGCGGTAGTTGATGTTGCCGGTGACTCTGGCCTTTCAAGGAACAAGGGCTTTGTCACCCTTCAGCTGACGGGAATTTGCTTCATTGTCGTGTATGTTTCTCCAAATTGTGATGATCGCTCATTCGAGTGGACCCTGGACGCGTTGGAAGTGACCCTCAGGACGACTCCCCGCCCCCTTGTTATGTTGAGAGATTTCAACGCGGAGGCATTCGCGGTTGGCGGGACCCGGAACACTGATAGGGGAATCAGGTTGTCTACAGTTGTCAGAACATCGGACATGACCTTTGTGGGCTCTCCAGGAGTTCCCACTTTTTTTGGTAGAAGCTCGGGTTCAGTTTTAGACGTCGTCATGATGGACGAGCCTTCGGCCTGCCTTCTCGAGGAATGCATGACCCTAGAGGAGGACTTTCTCTCGGACCATCTTGGAGTTGCATTCACGCTGGGAACCATGGATGTGACACGGCAAGTTCGCCGTCATAACTGGAAACCCACCCAGGATCAGACTCGCTCCTTCGTGGAGTCAATGATTAGACGTTCGGACCTCATGGAAGACATGGATCCGGAGACCCTGCAGTCGCTTGTTCAGGAGGAAGCGAATAATCATCGGCCTGCGGTGAATACGAGACCAAGAGGCGCATATTGATGGAACCCGGCCATAGAGAGGTCATGGCTCTCAAACGGAGGTGGCATCGCAGTAAAAGCACAATGGAGGAGGACCACGGCCCGAATTCCTTTACAGGAGAGCGCGGGATACCTATGCATTCGCCATAAAAAGTGCAAAACGCGAATGTTGGAGGGATCTCTTGGAGAGATTGAACGATGATCCGTGGGGCCGGGCCTACCGTATCGTCATGAAGAGATGCGGTAGCCCTTCCCCTCTCCTGTCGAAGGCCGTTGCTGAGGAGGCGATAAGGAAGCTCTTTTTTCTTACTCCCTCCTGGACTCCAGAGGTGGGTGGGGAGCCCCTGATCGAATCACCATACACGAGTTCTGATAAGCAGAACCAACTTTAGAAAGAGTCCCGGCCTGGATGGTGTTCCGGGCATGCTAGTTAAAGTATTGGTGGGGAGCGACCCGTGGCTGGTTCTGCAGGTAATAAACACCGCCCTTAAAAGGGCGGTGTTTATTACCCTTTTAAGGGCGGTGTTTCCTTCAATTTGGAAGACGGGACGTGCCGTTTTGATCGACAAGAAGAGGGAAGCCGCCCAAGAACGCCCTTAATGAAAAAAAAATTTTGCCCTATATGTCTGTTACACATATTGAGTAAAATTTACGAAAGGATAATTGCCCAATGCTTGGACAGAGAGTTAGAAGATTCTGGAGATTCTGGGGTTGAAGTTAGAGCGGGGCTCAGGGCCAAATATCTAGGTGTTTGGTTGGAGAGGAGTGATCTCTTCAACCAACACATTGAGAGCGTTACAAAAAGAGCGGAGGAGGTCATGGCCAGCCTCGGTAGGCTGATGGCCTCTCTGGGCGGCCCTTGTGCTTCTAAAACGGAGGCTGATTTTGGCGGGCACGTCCGTCATTATGCTCTACGCGGCGGTGCCCTCGTGGATTTCGGCGTTGGAATCCAAACGAAATCTGGCTAAGTTGCAATCGATGCAGCGCCGGGGATGCCTAAAAATCATTAAAGGCTACAGGACTATCTCTGCGTTAGGTATCTCTGCAGGGTTTCTTGCGGGAGTCCCTCCTATTGGCCTCTTAGCCGGATGCAGAAACAGAGTGACACAAACAGAGTGCAACAGAGTGAAACAGAGTGCAGAAACAGGGATGCCTAGAGGTGATGCATCGGCTTTAATGACGGTTGAGTGGCAGCAACGGTGGGAGGCTTCTCCAGTTCCTGCCTGGACGAGGCGCCTTATCGCGGAGATTGGTCCGTGGCTGGGATGAGGTCGATTATTATCTATCCCGGTTCCTTTCTGGAGGTTTTAATCTCACGGGGCTTTTAATGACTACCTCTTCCGGTTCGGAAAGAGGCTGTGGAAGAATTGATTGTATTGCGGTGACACGGAGACGGCTAAACATGTGGTCTTGAGATGCCCTAAGTGGGCATCTCGTAGTGCACACAGAATCACGGAAGAGACGCTGGAAGCAGTTAAGGAAACCATGCTGAGGGACGCTCAGGGATGGGAGCGGATTCGTGGATGTGTCACCGCGATCTTGAAGGAAAAGGAAGCCGAGGAAGACCGATGGTGCGATGGGTAGCTCGGCGCCCTGGGGGGAGGAGACAGCCTTCTGCGGAGTCGCAGTTCGTCTCGGCTTGCTGGGATGGGCTGCGATGATGATGTACTGGGGCTCCCCAATCCCTATGGCGATGGGGTATGTACACACACAGGAAGAAGTCGGGTGAAGGGACAGCCTTCTGCGGAGCAGTCGTTCGTCGTTCGGAGATGGGCGGCTGTGATGAGGCACGGGGACTCCTGCCCTCCTGGCGTGAACACTAACATGCGTTTATCCACACCAAACAAAAATATATACTACAAATATACGTTCACACACATACAGATACCTACATAGGAGAAAAAAAAACACTGACAATTACACATCCCAGACACACAGACACCAACTCTTCACACAAAAAAAAAGGGAGTGGATATGTGAGTGATTAAGGAACAGGAGTGCGTGGCTACGTCATGTGATGTCTTTTTCTTCTGTCTTTTATATGTAGTATGTTTTTGAATTTTTTGTTCCAGGTCCCCTTTGTGTGATCCGGTCAGGACTTCCGAGCTCAGTCGGAACATTCCCCCCCCAGGGCCTGAGTTATGCTTAATTGCGGATCTGGTCTCGGGATGGGTGAGTTCTTCGGAGAGGGAGGTTTAGTCGGTATGGCGCAGGTTATATTATGCCTAACAACATTTTGGCAGAACCTGTCCCTAGCCCGGGACGAATAGCGGCCTGGGTCCGAGCCCGACACATTGTGCGTAGATGGCAATCCTTCATCTCCGGACAAATTTCTTTTTATAAATTGAGGTCATATATGGAAATTTTTTTTTCGGGGTGCGCCTACCCATTAGTAAATATATGACA
>JAAAKQ030127728.1:0-31823 GCA_010016005.3 Zanna intricata | reverse complement strand
GCAATATGAGCATAAAAATACATTTCCTTCACTCTCACATCGATTTCTTCCCCAAAAATCTTGGTGATGTAAGCGAAGAACATGGGGAAAGGTTTCACCAAGATATTAAGGTCATGGAAAAGAGGTACCAAGGAAGGTGGAACAGGAATATGATGGCCGAATAGTGTTACATGTTGAAGCGTGACTGCAAAAGTGCAGGCAGTGCCAAGAAGTCAAAAAAACGAAGTTTCAATCTACCTGCAAAGAAAATACTTAGTAACTTTGAGCAAAAAGTATCAATGGACGTACATTTTGAACATTTTTTTGGACTTTTTTAAACAATTTTGTATTAATTGATCAATTTTACTATGTTATTCCAAGATTTATTGTAAAGTATAGCCGTGGTTGTCAATTTGGTTTCATTTTGTACGTATTAAACCGTGTAAGAACTTCAAACGTTTTTAATTCTCCTAATTCTTTTAGTTAAATGATCAAGATATTTACAATTTTTGTGGTAGAAAGTCGTTTTTTAAGTCCAAGAAATATACAAAAATCTACAAAATAATTTATCGTAATCGAAAATACCTTTGACTCACTGGAAAATAATTCAAAATATACGAAATTTCTTATATTTTAAAAGTTAAATTGTAAAAAATCCTGACGTGGTAGAAAAAATCTTTCTACATATTTGAAATCAGCATTACAAATATTATTAAAACACCTTATTTTATAAAAACACCATTTGAAAAAAAATAAATGCAGGGTGGTCGTATTAATATACTAACATTACTACTATCATAATTATGAAAATCATTGATACTCGAGGTAGTTACACGGACATCTCTTTTAGCACTCAGATTGTTATTATTGACATTAGTATAATTACTATTATTATTATTACTAGAATTGTTATTAGTTGAACTCTGGAAGATAGGTCGGATTTGGGAGAATAAACCTTAATTTTATACTGTTGATAAATACGCACCACATTTTACACAACGGTATGGGCGATTGCATAGATTTTTGGTATGCCCAATACGTTGGCACGGTTTGCATTAGACCAATTCTTTTTTAACATTCGTAGCTTCAAAGCTTACAATTGTATAGTTGAGAGATTTCATCTCAAAAATTTCTTCATTGTTCGATTTGGGGCTCGAAATTACGAAATAAAGTAGCAGCGGTTTCTTCGTTTAATCTCGTAGTACTATTAAAAAATAAATAGATGCAGGGTGGTGTAATTAATATTAGACAAAGAAATTAATTATACCAAAGTCACATATTATGACATCATATCTAATACTGAAGAGTGAGCCTTCAGGGATAAAATAATCATGTCTGTGCGGGTAAAAACTTGTAGCTGAAAACATAGCTGTGTTGTTCGTATTAAACACTGGATTTAGGAATGAATTAATTTTCTTCAGTCTCATCGTTGTCTTAAGTTTAACAGTGCAGTATCTTTTATCACAAGATGAGTTAAATGACTTCGTTAGGGATTTAATTTATCAAAAAGTCAAGCTGAACTGTTAGAATCAAAACTGCAAGGTTGGAATTTACTTCCACAAATACAAAAATGTCTCGAAATCGTGAACGTGGTGAGTTTACCGTAAAATCAAATAGAAAGAACATTACACCTTCAATTAAAAAAAGTAATATCGTTTGTACTTTCAGTGTAATATTTGTGACGAGAATAAGGCGTATCCACGTCTTATTCTTCATATAGTATCTACTAATTTTTCTGTATATTTAAAAGATTGCTGAAAGGTACACAGTACGGAAGGCTTTACCATTTGGTGTACCTATGGTTTGGCGTAAACCAAACTTGAAATTCCTGAATTTTCACAACAATGGTTTTCATTTTGAATTATCTTCCAATAAGCCACATCTTTTATCCCAAGATGAATTAAATGACTTCGTTAGGGATTTAAATTTATCAAAAAGTCAAGCTGAACTGTTAGAATCAAAACTGTAAGGTTGGAATATACTTCAACAAATACAAAAATTTCGGGCTTTCGAAGCCGATAAAAAGAACTTAAGACTTTTCAAAAAATTAAAACATTTTATTAAGTATATTTTTATGATTTTGTACACACTAATATTATCATCATAGTTTTAACATAATATCGTACAAGCAATTACAGAAGTAGTTAATAGTCTCTTATAATCAACATTAATACATTTTGAATGATAGTTTATAATTATTTATCTCAAAAAAAGCGATAGTCCAACCATTATTTTCTTCTGAAATAAAAACATTTAATTCAACGCATTTCCTCCCGGCCTCGTAATAAATAGCATGTATACACTTCTGCATCGTATTCATAATTTATAAAAACGAGATTAATAAATATTTTTCCAAAATAAATTCCTGTCTTCTTTCTTCTTATAATGTATATTATATATGTATAACATACGTTACATCATATATTATTAATCAAATTTGTCGTCCGTAATAATTTACTCTATTAGTTAATAATTATATTTTTTATAACTGAAGAAATTCCTTCATCTTAATATCTTCATAATTAAAGAAAATATAAAATTTTATGAAAAAATTGAGATGGGGACCCACCTCCCCGTATCACTTATTCCCACACCACTAACAGTGCAGGGTAGGAAACATAATATACTGTAAATAAACAACAATAATTAAAAATCAGCAGGTTTTTTGAAATATTATATGTTTGTTGATTTTGTATTTATTTAAGTTAGTAAATTATTTAATTTGGTTCATTAGAATGGTAAATAGAGGACTTATTTTAATCCAATATTACTTTTCTGTTTCTCAGTGCAGTTTTATATCACGACGAAAATTTTATTCAAAAGGCAACTTAAAAAAAAATAGCCCCTTTGACTACTTTTTAATTACTCTAGAAAAAAAATCTTTAAATAAAAAAAGTAAATAAATTTGCATCATGAAATGAATAGAAAAGTCTGAATCAATTCCTTTAATTGCTCATTAAGTAATCTAATAAATTATTTTAAAATGAGAGTTTTTTTTCAAATATTATTCTTGCCTTGTGTGAATAATGGTTATTTTTATTCCTGTATGTATTATTGATTTTATGTATTCCTGTGTGTATTATTGAAAAAAATCACCATCTGGTTTTTTAATCTTTAGAAATAAATATTTTTAAGTGAAGTAATTTTTTTTGTTTATTGGAAAACTGTTCATTTAAGTAGTCTAGATTAGGTGAAATAAAACTTAAAATGTTTTTCTAAAGTAGAGTATCTTAAATACAAAAGACAGATGAATGAGGCTGAAGCAATTTAAAAATATATAACTATATACAAATTACTGGAACTGAAAAGAGATGAAACTGGTTTTGAAGATACACAATGTTTAAATTTTCATTTTGAGAGTTTCCAGGTAGTAAATATCCACTGGGCTGGTCTGGTCATTAACTCATCATTGTAAATCAGTTGATTTCGAAGTTGAGAGTTCTAAGGTTCAAATCCTAGTAAATGCAGTTAGTTCTATACAGATTTGAATACTAGATTATGGATACCGGTGTTCTTTGGTGGTGGGGTTTCAATTAACCACACATTTTAGGAACAGTCGACCTGAGACTGTGTACTGTCTGAGGTCTCAAGTGTTTTGCTGTTGTTTTAACAGCTCCAGACAAAAAGACAAACTGCCACCCCTTAAGAATGTATATCTATTTAAAATAAAGGTACATATATTTTATTTTTAATCAAAGTCAAATCATTTTATTTAAATTTTAATAAAAGCATATATTTAGAAAGAAACATATAAATATTATTGATAATGAAGCATTACAAAACAGAAATTAATTAAGAAATATCTGTACCTAGTCAAAAATGATTAATTACATAATTTTTTACATTTTTAAATGCTATTAAAAATATGTATTATTGCACAAACAGTAAATTTTATGAACTTCCATTTGTTATCACTACTGACGTAATGGCAAGAATAATGCTACTGTGTAGTGAAACTGCTCTTTTATTATTAGAGGTAATAAGCAAGCATGTTCAACTAAAGTTGAAGCAGCACTCTGCTCGCATGCTAATGCTGTTCTGTTCAGAGAAGTATATGCATGTTCAAACAAGTTCAAGCAGCGTCCTTAAGAAATTCTGCATTAATTTTTCAATAATAATGTAAATATTTTTAGCTTTTAGTCATAAACAATATAAATAAGCTATGCACTATAAATTTTTAGCGAACGGAAAAATCTATTTGTGAAGTTTTCTATTAAATGGATATTTAATACATCAATATTTTTCTCAATCTTACAGCCAAAATAGCACTGTAAATTTTGGCGCCCTGGACAACTGTCCAGGTTGCCCGTCTCTAGAACAGGACTAGACTACACTTCATTTACATTCATATTTTTCATCCTCATTCATCCTCTGAAGTAATACCTTAAAGTGGTTCTGATGGATAAACAGAAAAAAAGAGGTTAATATTATGTAGCATAAATAAATTATACTTAAAATAATTGTAAAATGACATTTGATTTATTTATTTTTTCAGTATGTTGAACATGTGAAAAAAATTGTATTTTATGTTTTAAAATTGTTTTTTGATAAAGAAGTGGTAGCAAATTTCTGCAGATTATATTCGTTTATTGACTTTTCAAACACCATACAAGCAAATAAGCTAGGTAGATGAAGAGAAGAAAATGACTGAATGTTAAATCACTTCACTTGAAGCTGCTTGAGATTATAACTGGTGAAAATTATACCATGAATTATTATGTTAGCAAGGCTAAACTGGAAAATTGCTTGCAGACTAACCTACCAACCAACTAAACAAAAAATATTACCACCACATTTTAAAAACTAATGTCTACAGAATTCCTTTCTTGACAACATTAATTAGTGAAACAATAAATAATAAATTTAAAAAAATGATTAAGATAAATGTTTTGTGAATTTCAATGATATCTATCTTTAATCAATTATTTGATTTTAGGTGTGCACAGTGAGAAGTACAGGGGTAAATATCTAGGAAAGTTAAATTCATACCATCATCAGGTATCAGGAGATGTATATGCTGTTGATGCATATACACTCCTGTTAACTGGGTTCAATTATGATGGAAATGGACCAGATACATTTTTCTGGGCAGGAGCCAGTAATAGGCCAGGACCTCAGGGATTCATTGTTCCTGATGAACATGGCAAGTAAGTAAAATTTGAAATTTTGTTTTTAATTAATAATTTATTTTAAAATAAGTAGTGAATTATAAATTCATTACTTTAAATTACTTTTAGATTCATTTACTTTCAATTACTTTTATTTTACTGTAAAATTTTGAATTCATTTATTTATTTTCTTGTGGTTGAATATGTGAAAAATGTTGTGTGTAATTTTCTCCATTTGCAAAAGCAACTTTAGTGTAGAATTGCTTAAGAAGTAAATGAATATCCAAAGATTTACTGAATTTAAGGGAATGAGAGATAATTATCTCCTAAGGAAAGAAACATAAATTATTTTACAAGCTAATTGGGAATAAAGATGTAGAAAAATACAAAGAGCTAAAAATTTAAATATTTAATGCACAGAATCTTAACTTTGAATAATAATAAAAAATGCAAGGTATGTTGTTAATTTCAGAAACAGCAACTTTCAAAAGAAAAGGTGTGGGTTTGTAATGAAAATATATATCATCAAATGGTAGGAAAATTTTTCAACTCATTTTATGAATATTTTCAGATGTATCAATTATATAATCATAAAATAAGGGTCTGTTGTTTAATATAAAAAGATTTCATAGTTTCCCAAATTATTCTACAATGTTCTTAGAACCAGTCACATAAAAATTATTAAATTGTTTCAGTGTCACCTATCAGAACTACAATACACAAATGAGCCAATCCACAGGTTCCTCGAGCTGCTATATATACTGCCTGTCATACATCTACAAAACACTAGAAAAGTCTATTTGCTTATATTAGTAATATCTATACTATTTATAAATACAATTGATTCCAAACAATTTAAATAATGGCATTAATTACAAAACTAAACTTTATCAATGCAAATTGCCAAATATAAATTCATTCTTCTGTAAAAATAGTGCTACAAACAAAAATACAACTTTACTGTTTCTAGTATTTTCTATAAGCTTCTGTCAAGTTCGAAATCTGATTACACACAACAAAGACTGAATTATTTAAACACTATTAATATAAAAATGAAATAATATTAAAAATATTATTATTAAATATAGAAGTGAAATATTAATAACAAAATACCATTATTAAATATTTTTAACATAAAAATTTAACAATGTTTCTCACTGTACTTAATTATGTATTTATTTGTGTGGACTTCAATATATATGGTGAGTTATAATAATTTTGATAAAAACCTTGTACAACAACAAATTTTTGTAAATGATGATAAATATTTGTGCTTCTTAATGAATGTGTACATTAGCTATCCTACTATTTCTTATCCCATTCAATTTAGTGGTGATAGTGTAACAGAAATCACACTATTTGCTGAATTTGTTGTACAGTGTAGAATGACACTTTACAGTCAGCATTAAGCATTGTTCACCAGCAATGGGTGAAACCATGAGAGATTATTTATTTGTAGATATATCAACAATACAGAGAGGTTTGTTTGAGAGGAAGAAAGATCTATGAATGGATTGGTCACTGATCTAAGGTAGGATCTCTCTTTGTGATGAAAAATAGAAAGTTGGGTTTACACTACACTTGAATAATGACATCAAAGTGGGTAAATGAATGATTTATTATGGTCTTTATGAAGTTTATGAAGATGCAAGTAAATTAATTATAAGTCATAGCTTGGCAATTTCAATTATCCATGGTTCTTTCAACTTTCATAAAGCTATGCTTGCTGTATTCCACATTGTCTGATGAACACCCACCAACAAAAATTGTTTGAACATTTTTCAGCAGCCTTTGAAATATTATGTAGGGTGAAACTTATTTCTGAAGTGAATAACTGTTAATGGACATGGATCCATCATTTTAGACCTGAGAATAAGCAAAAAATTTAGTTCATGAACATACTTCATCAACTATGTCAAAAAATTCATACTTGCACGTTTACACGAAAGTTCTGGTATATGGAAGGATCATTTTTTATTCACTTCGCACCTAAAAGTGAAAAAAATGAATAGTGAAAACTATTGTGATAGATGAAGACAAAAATCAAGTCCAAAAGATATGATTTTGTTTCAGGATAACTCTCGATTTCATAAACAAAATAATCCTTTACCTTCAAGATCTCATTTTTGAGCTGCCTACCATATAGTTCTGACCTGGCTCCAGATTTTCTTCTTTTTGGCCTTATAAAGGAAGAATCACGAGGAAACCATTTTTGTTCTGATGAAGAGATCATTAAAGAACTACAAAATTGGCTACACACTAGACTGAAAAGTTTTTTTCAGAAAGGAATTCAAAAGTTTGTTAAAAGATGGATAAGTGCCCAGAAATAGCAGGAAATTACATGTTGAAAATAAGCATATTTTATATATTCAATTGCAATTAAATAAGTGCTTATTAAATAAGATCTGAATACATAGAGGATTTATTGAATTTGCAATTTCTTTACTTTTGAATTAATTTTGTACGTCACTTGAGAGAAAGAATCATCACCATCATTGAAACTGTAATGCCTAATATGATTGATGATACTTGGATAGGGATAAAGGATCATTTAGATCCTTGATGAGCAAAATAGGTGCTCACTTTACATTTTGTCACATTTTGATGTATAAATAAAAAATGTTAAATTTAATTGAATGTTTTACCATTTAGTGATGAAGTCATAGAGGTATTTTTTAATGGCTGTCTATTACTCATAATATCTGTTCAGATAAGGGGAATTTTTACGTATATAACTATAAAAGTGTTGTAGAAGAATGAAATGTGAAATTATTCAAATAAAAAAACTATATTAATCTTTTTAGATTTATGTAAACGTTTTATTGGTCAATTTTGAATTACTACAAAAATAAAGATAAAATAGATTGCCACTTGTAACGAATTATTAGTCTAGATTACATATTATTGTTAAGAAATATATATAAAGCTAGATAGATTTAAGCCAGATAGATAAAGATAATTGTAAAGCTAGAGATTTTATTCACAAATTAAACTGTGCACAAAAATTTAATATAAAAATTATTTATGTATTCAAATATGTCTAACTGCAAAAAAAATTCATTTTTGATTATCTTTAATTGAAACTTATGAAAACTGTTTCAAAACTAGCTTACTGCAGTCTAAAAAGGACTTTAATCTGTTTTGCATTCTCCAGTTTACCATAATAACCAAGTTTTGATAGTTATTTGTATAGTATAGAAAAGTCAAAGGAAATAGAAATGTATCTTAAGAAACTATCTGTAAATCCTCAAAGTGGAAATGGTTTTTGTTATGGACTGGTTCATTATTATTGTTTATTTTGTGCAAATAAATATAGAACTGAACACAGAGCAGGTTAACAGTTAGCAGTTGGTGTCACAAGTAGTGTTGGTGAGAAAAAAATAAAATTAAAAAAGCTGCTAATGAATTGCATACATAACTTTCCTGGCTACTCCAGTCAAATATGCAATTAATTTTTTCTATTCAATCAAATTATTCTATTTGAAACTTTATGATAAAATAATTTAGAAATGTTCAGTTAGACAGCTTCAGTTATTTCTTTATTGACATATTAAAAAAAAAAAAAAAAAACAATTATCATAATAAATTTTAATGTTATCAATTTAAAAATGTATTTTTTATCAAATATAAAATTAGTTGTTTGATTATATTTAAATACTCTAATTTTGAAGCCAAGTTTCTCAACAACAAAAAAAAGCAATAACAAAATTTTTTATTATTTATATATTAGCATCTCTAGTTTGAAAAATAGTTTTTTGGCTTTTTGAAAATTTGGGAGCTCATGCATTATCAGCTTTCTGTTTAGTAATTAAAATTTTCACTAAAAATGGTTTTAAATAATTTTTTTTTCTTTAATTCAGAATCTTTCTCATCAGGAGAGGAGTATTTAGTTACTTCAAAATATTTTTGAACATCTTGTTTTGAAATTGAGAAAAATAATTTTTTTTCGTTTGAGGGCTCCCATTCTCAAGGGTAAGAATTTAGGTAAAAAAATTTTTTTATGAAAACAATCCCTAAGTGGTGATTGTAAATTTAAAAAAAAAATAACTTTTTAAAATTATTTAAAAAATAGAAAGATACAGCCTTAATTCTAAATAAACCAAGTTATAATTTTGTAGCAAGGAGTAAAAATTTTCGGCTATTTTTTTTTTCAAGAAATTCTAAAGAATAAGGGTTATCAAAAATTAAAATTTTTACATTTTAAATACAATGAGTAACTTGTGAGATAGATTTTGTTTGAAATAACTAAACAAAAAAAATATATATATACTTTTAATTTTTTCTTTACCACAGATCATTGAAGTGGGATGGGCAAACAAACTTTCATAGTGATTTGAAGGCCTATTGTTGTAGAAAACATAGATGTAAAAACTCCCATTAACTCCTTTTCTGAAGCAAGATATAGCTAAAATATATGTAGTAATTTTTGGGGAGTAGGTGAATATTAAATAAAAAATTTTGGTAATTTGTGAACTTAATAAAAAGATATTCAACTTCAGTAAGAAAAATTTTTGGTAAAATGCCCCTGCAAAAATGTTTAAATTTTATTTTGAAATATCCCCACCCCTTTTCTAATGTTAGAAAAATTTAATGCATTCTTTCTCCCTGAAGGTAGTACCTGTCTACCAAGTTTGAAGAAAAATCAGTCAGTGGGATCCAGAATTATACAATTTTTTTTTAACCTCTGGGACTACCATTAAGTATTACTTCAGAGGATAAGATGAATGTCAAATTTTTGTAGCGTGTGAAAATGCCATACCTGACCAGAATTCAAACCCGGGACCTCCAGATGAAAGGCCGAGATACTACCACTTGCACCACAGAGGCCGGCAGAGTTATACAACTTACATACCTTTATATATACATATAAACATCTGTCTGACAAAAATAGGTCTTCTGGGCTTGGAAGCATTGGAATAAAAGATTTTTTTTTGTAGCTTTTTACAGTCTATTTAAATATTTTTTCTTTCTTCAAACATTCTTTTTAAATGTCTCGTTAAGGCACAAGACTTTAAAAAAATACAAATTGTTTTAGATTTTTTTTACTTATCTATATACTTTCCTGTTATAGCTGCTATAGCAGCATGTATCACCACAGCCAGGAAAGTAAAAGATAAAGAATCCAAGGGTATAGAAGAAAATTGTTATAAAACAAAGACTTTCATGAGACTACTTAAATTTTCAAAAACATCTGTCAGCAATAACAAAATGTAGTCAGATTCAAGTGAAAAATTGGTTATCAATTACAGTAGTTTAAGAATCCAGATGTTAAGGAAATATTATGGAATAGATGCATCATCACAATGTACAATTTGTATATGCTAAAAAGTACAAGGAAGATGTTTGTGAAAATTTATTTCAAATGAAATACCTGCTAAATCTAGGTGTCAACAATTGTCTGTGTTAAATCCCAATCCATAAAATTAGAAGTTCTGTTTTACACTAAAAAACTGCAAGAGTTTTGGATTTTGCAAGCGTTTTTTTGGCTCAGAATTAACTCGAAAACATAGTACTGCTCAAGAGGTTCAGTTCAGTAAATAACTAATCTGCTCATTAACAAAAACTGAAGTCTTGTAATGTCTAAACTCTTCTTTTCAAAATTTATTTCACTACAGAAAAAATTGAAAAATCAAATTTTTCGAAGAAGCGCAGTTCCCTTAACTTAAACTAGACTTTAGCTCCTTAGCCCCCCCTTAATTATTAGAAGTTGAAATAATCTGTTATTCACACAAATTTTTTTCTCAAATGTTCTATTATCAGAAAAAATAAAACAAAATGATTTCCAGGAAGTTCAGATTTTCTTGCTCATTTAGGCTTTTAGCCTTTTTGTTCCTTCAACAAAAATTTGAATTGTGATTTGAGTTCTTAGCAAAAATAAAAAAAACACATAACACATAAATAAACTTCTTAGACAAAATTTATCCTGTAGGTTAACAAAGCCTTTTACAAAGGCTTTTGTAAAAGGCCTCTTACAATTAATTTGTTTAATTAATGTGAAATTTAAACATTCTTTACCAAAACATATTTTACTTTAAAAAAAAAAAAAAGTGCAAAAAGATAATGCAGTCTTTTCAGGTCATGGTGTATAAAAAGTTGAATCCAATGCAACTAGCTCATTCATATTCCATTTTGTATTTCTATCAGTTAATTCTTTGATTATAACAGTGATATCTGCTTGCATTTTGTAAAACTTTATTTATAAATCATGATTGAAATATGTCCTTTCCTTTGCGTAATCTGTTTATGTAAAGGCTTACCTTCATCTAACAATTTTCAAGTGATCCCTCCTCTGTATAATAATAGTTATTAAAATTTTATTATATTATTTTATATTTAATGCTTCTAAATTATCTTTGTGAGTAGGTGACAGTAGTATATGTACATATTTGGGTAAAATTGGTACTCCTGCAACATCAGTTATGTGTTACTGATTATGTTATCTTAAAGGGGTTTCAAAGGAATATAATTAGGGGAACTGAAGAAATGATGTAATTCCTTTTGACACTCACCTAAGAATTTTTGAGATTGCTTCAGTAGTTCCTGAGACTACTTTGTATAAACTAACAAATGTTTTATATAGTATTTAAAAACACAAAGTGAAAATCACTTTGTGTTTTTCACTTTATATAGTAGAATTTTTATATAGTAAAATTAGAATTAAAATTAAACTTAGTGATAAATTTATTAGCAATATTTAGTAATAATAAAACTATAAGATAAATTTTGGATGGAATGTTACATAATTAACTCCCTTTAAAGGTAGGCCAAATCTATTGTGAAAAATGTGCATTAATAAATTTTATAATTCATGTAATTCATAACTACTACACATTTGTAATGACTCATATTCAAATCATATGGATATTGTCTTTCAAAACATCTTTTCAGAGCTAATTGTGCAGATCCTCTTACTGGAGTTAACTGAACCATGGATTTAACTAGGTATAGTTAAAGAAAGCTGCTACGCTGCATAATTAGCTCTAATGTAGGTATTTTGGAAGAAAAATTTTCACATAATATGAAGTGGGTTGTTAGTAATACAACCCACCTATACTAATCAATGAATTGCATGTAGTTTCTGCATCTTTTGTATTATTTTCAATTTTTTAATTAATTTTTCTTTTTTAGGACAAACATTCTTGATAGATATTTTAATAAAGATTTTACCGTTACACTGCCTGATCATAAAAAGATAACTGATATAAAGTGGTTTGCTATTTACGATCTTTCTACACAGGTAATTTTTAGTTTTATTGACTAATTCAATACTGTTTTGTAAATAAGACCTCAAATGAGCCAATATCTACATCCCATTGTTATTAATTAATTTTCTAGTGGGTGCGTAGCTGTTTAAATTACATTGAATCAAGGTAAAATGGACCAAAAATAATGTGAGTTGCTAGTGAAGTCTTTTTATTACTGAATTTTATTTTTAAATAATTCATTATAAATAACATTCTGAAATACTATTTTTTGGTTCTTTCTGAAGTGTAATAATGTGTGTAACATAAAACACTCATTAACTTGTAACGTCAGGAAGATTAAAAAGTAAATATAAAAGTTATATCAGTTAAAAGTAAATTATATAAATACAAAAATTGCAAATTTTCATTAGGAAGCTGGAAGCACTGACTTGTCTGTTATTGTTACTATTTCAAATTCTATACAAGTTCAAAGCAATGTAATTTATTTAGCTCTATCATAATTTGATTAAGTTTTTAAGTAAAGTTAATTTATTTATAAAACCTGAAACAATATTGTAGAATGAAGCAGCAGTATGATGATTCTTATTTGAATCAAAGCAGTAAGTTCTATGAATGAATAATTTATCTTAAAAATGGTTTGATTTCTCACTGTGAAGAGTATTTTTCAGTTGCTTCTAAATCTAGTATCAAAGCCATTAAACAATTTATGCTGAATGGGAACCAAGATTGATGAAATTATGAATGAGTTGAGTATAAGCCATTGTTTGTTGCTGCACCCATTCATGAATTATTTATTTAAATAAAAAAAAAAAACTGTGCTTAATGGTTTTCATGTGCACTGGTTAACAAGCATAAACAGAATTGTTTGAAAATTTATGAAGAATTTAACGATGATATCTGATCCAAACAATCAGTGTTGAAAGATATATTAACAACACAGTAATTACTGTTTGTAAGAATGTGTCTGCAATTTTAAGTATATAAATGAGGAGATTAGCTGAGAGTAAGGTGAAGAGTAATCCTCTATGAATAAAGGAAAACTTGTCACTGCACTTATGCATGCAGACAGTTTAGAGCTCATAAATTAACTTATTTTCATAATAACAAAGAGCTAATGAACCACTACTTCAAGCACAAAAATGCTGTGTGAGGCTATGCATGTAATAGAAAATCACTGTTCCTAGTGTCCTTATCAGGAAAAAAAGTATCCCTTTTTTTTTTTGCCTTTCCTTATGTATTCACAAATTGATATTTCAGTTATTTCTAAATTTCAATTATATATATTTTATGTCGAAGGTTTGAGGTTCAATCCTAGTAGAAACTAGTTGCTTTTATTCAGATTTGAATGCTATACAGTAAATATTGGAATTTGGTGGTTGGGTTTCAATTAACCACATGTGTTAGTAATGTACAAGAATTAACCACCTGTATCTGTACAAGAGTAAACCTCATTTACATGTCATACATATCATCCTCATTTCATTGGGCTGTGTTTTATTTTTTATATGAGTTATCACTTCAGAAAGAGTAAGTTGCAGATCTTTCATTGCATCATTGTTCAATATCTTTCTTTCTTAGCTGCAGTAGGTTTGATTAATTCTGACTACCTTGAAGTCAGCCTATTGATCCTTATCCTCTTGTACCTTTCATTTCAGTTTTTTCACCTGTTTACCTATTAACATTTTTTCCTTTTTCCTACAACACAGTGACTGCAATGTTTCAGTCATATTTTTCTATATGAATGTGTATGTTGAGTTAAAATTAATTTATATTTTATAGACTGGATGAAATTTATTCTTCTCCCATTTTCTAATGCTCTTTCTTCTTCTTTAAGCGTTTTTTGCCGAAAAAAACCCAAAAAATCTTTCTCCTTCGCTAATACTCTTGTTTATTGGATAAATTTTTACTGAAATCATGCAATATATTTGTTATTTTATGAAGTAACAATTATTACTGTTTATTTCAATAATTTACATGAACTACTTAAAAGTCCAGCATTTCAAAATATAAGAAGTTCAATAATGTATAATGTGAAATATAGAGAAATATTTGATTTAGAATATTGCTAAAGATGTGATAAATTTTGTTTTTAGGCTTCTAAAGGTTTTATATCTCCAAAACTGATTATTTTTCTATGAAATAAAGACAGAATATGATATTGTTTTATTATTCAAATGATCTCCTTCTTTAGGTTTTCTTTCTTGTTTAATCTTTTTTTATTTTTTTGTCGATCAGGATCGAGGAATGTGTTTATGTACACCTCACAGGGTCTTTGCTGGATGTGTCAGGCTTGAAAATAAGATGCTGCCGTCCTAGCCTAGGACGGCAGCCTACCTAGCATAAAGCTAGGTAGGCTCTAGAACATGGTACATAGTAGCCATGAACAGAGTTGTTCCTACCCCCTACCGACTAAACCTCCCTCACCATTTCCCAGGGGCGGCTGGAATCGCCTTTCGTCATATCATCAGTCAGCCCTGTAAGTCATGGCAGCAGATTGAAAACCTAACCTTTTGCCCTTCCTGTATTGGACTTCCTCAGAGGTGTTCCCCTTTGGGGTTCTCCTGGGATCATTAGGTCGTGGTGATCCCCTGCTTGTGTTGGGCTGTCATGTCCTTCCTCCAGGTGACTACCCTTCCCGCTCTACTAGCCTAACCTAAAGGGGCAGCATGCGCATTGAGAAATGCACAGATGCATCTCTCCCACCACACCTAAAGAGAGTGCCTTTCACACCTAAAAGGGGCCCGAATGCTTCAATGGAGGTACCTCGATCCAGTTCACTCTTGCGTGTGTTCACCAAGGCATCCTCTATAAACAGGCTGCCCACACACCCTATACGTTGCATGTTTCATCCCGTTTTTTTTTTATTTCCCCCATAGTGTTTGTTTACCCCTTTTATTTATTTCATTTTATCTGTAATTACTTTAGACTACCGTTGTTGCTGTTTTTCTTACAGCAAGTACCATTCTGATTATTATTTATTTTTTTTTTCGTCATGTTTACTTAATAGATTTTACATTTCCTATTTATAACAACATACATTATACATGATACATCATTGAATACACATCTTAATATTATCTACATTAATATACACAATACCTGAGATCATCATTTTAATTAGCATCCTAATTATCATCATAAGTGTGAACATCAGTACACATAATATATCAATAATTTTACTAGGTTATACATTTATCATTACAAGCGTGAACATCAGTACACATAATACATCAATACATCAATCATTTTATAAGATTATATATTTATTTAAATAACAGCATTTATTCTAAAGGAACATCATTGATACACATGTTCATGTTTATTTTACAATTTTACATACACGGATATTAGTTAACAACATAAGTCATAAAGTAGACATCATTCAATATACATTATACACTCAATATATATACAAGCTAATATTGTTCATCACAAGTTACATACACTGATATTAATCAACAACATAAATCATGAAGGAAACATTATTCAATATATAAGTTAGTATTATTCATCTCAAGTTAATATATGCAATACATAGGTTAGCTATATTTTATAACTGACATCATTTAGCATTCTAGGAAAAATAAACATTGAAATATATATATACAGCAATGAATGGATTTCATATTACTCCTAGTCTGCCCCTATGCAGCTGCTTCTCTGATCTTTATTGTTAGTAGCTGCATGATGTGGTTCTCAACCTCTGGCCATTGGTGTCTGCCCCAGGGCATATATTCTACTACATTATCCGGAGTCAACCATGTAAGCCCGTTCAGTTGTCTCATTGCCTCCCATCTTCTGCAGTGGAAGAATACATACTCTACATAGTCCACTTCCTCGCAATATTGGCATGCGGGAGATGCTTTCCTTCTGAATCTGTGTAGGTAGAAGGCAAACTCCCCATGTCCGGTGGAGAATTGAGAGAGATGAAAATTCATCCCCCCAAATCTCTTCCAGAACCAGATGTGTATATGGGGAATAAGCCTCCTAGTCCATGATCCCTGTTCTGTGGTGTCTCATTCACTCTGCCACTCCGCCGTTCTTTTTTCTCTCGCTTCCCTTTTTGGCATGCCTTTGTGTATTCGAGTTAACTCGATTGCTCTCAGGTGGATCGGTGGCACCCCTGCCAGTACTTTCAGCTGCACAGAACACAGTTCTGTGTGCCAATATGATTCGCAGGGTCGTCTGATGCTGGAGTGAGGCCAGTTTCTGCCTGTTTCTTCCCACCTCCAGCACCTTGCATCATATTGGCACCTCTTGTTTAATCTGAATATTATTAAGATAACTTCTCAAAATATGAAATGACCACTGTATTTGTTTTGTGTTGTACTTTCTTCATCCACTCTTACAATTTCTCAGTGTCTCTCTAGAGTAGACTTAATTTCTGAACATTCATGTACCGAGGCTCTTCATGCACTTGAGTCTTCATTTAACTACTAGGTCCTCTATACTAATTTCATTTTTAATTAAATTGAATTTTTTGTTATAGTACTCTCCTAATCTCTCTTAAATCTGTTTTAGTTAAAGCTATCTTCTGCTAAGTCTGTCAGCAGTGTTACCTAAAAACTTCTTTTATTTTCATGGTTAAAATATTTTTTAATTTTATTTAATATATATATATTTTTTTTGTGAAGCATGTCTTTTATATTTTCATAATGTTTATTTTCAAAAATATAACTTTAATGTTTTTCTTACATTTTTTTATTAGAATGCTTTTGGTGATGTGTACATTCCAGAAGAATTTGAACCACCAGAAACACAGAAAATTAGCCAGTTAAGCAAGAGATCAAATGGTGTCTCCTCAGGATCATTAGAAATCATTGATGCAAAAACTATTATGATTCCTGACTTCACTTATAATGGAGCCGGCAAAGGTAATCAAAGTTTTTATTTTATCAATAGCTTTTATCAAATCTACCAAAGAAATATAGGAACCAGTACACGTATATGTAGATAATGATGTGGCTCATTATTTATCTTATAGTACCAATTCTAGCGGAGTAGCCTGGATTTGAAATGAAATTCATTTGCTTTTTAATTAATGTCATTAATGTAAAACCATTAATACTTCCCCCACTGTAATGTGCAAATGTGCGTAAACAAAAATCATTGAAGCAGTAAACTAGTCTGTTATCCTATTCGTTTTATACTTCCACTCTAGATGCACAATAATTATGTATAAAGAAAATTGAAAAAAGAAATTATTTTTTTGTGTGTGCTACATTACTAGTAGCAAGCTGAATGAAAACATTGTTTGTAATGAAATATTTACTAAAATGTATTCATTAAAATTATATATATATATACATTAGCGTTCTCCCATCACAGCTTCGCCTGTGATATCAATGCAGCTTAACCCGCTATATTTTTTTTATAGGAACTTATTCCATTATTTATAAATAAAAATGATTTAATCAAGATTATTGTTTTTAGATTTTCATTAAAAACTGATAAACGGTAAATAAAAATATTTATTAAAAGTATAAAAGGAATATACAATAAAAATAGAATTTTTGCCCACTGCTTAAATACATAGCTGTAATAAGAGTTGATGTATCAGACCTAATAAGGGGAAATCTTGTTTTAGATTATCATTTTGTTTTGTTTTTAATCATTTGATTCAGAAACAAATTAGATAACTCTTTACTGTTTAATGTAACTAATTATAGTTTCTTTCAGATTGTAACTCAGTTCTCCAGTTTTTTGCTCGTCTTTTGATTTTGAATACTGCTAAAGATGTGTACTGAAGCACTGTATTCAGGACTTCCTTATAACCTTATTGGCAATCTTATCTGTTTCTTTTGCATCTGCATATCTCACTTGAAATAAATAACAGTGGATAAATCATTAGAGAAGTGCATCCTTGTACACTGTGAATGTCATACCAAAAGTAATACAAAGTTCACCACTCCAATAAATTTTGAATACAGATGGAAATAATCAAGCAGCTGGAAGTAATCTACCAGACACACAATGCACCATAAGTCAAACCTTTGGACAGTTGAACAAAATATTCATCAAAGCTCAAATAGTTGTGATGCCAATTATTTTCCATCAGAGAGAATTACTCCTAATTCTCCACTATAGTGACAGTTATTTCCTGCTTTTTGGTCACCAGCAGCAGTGTACAGTACATGTGATAAGAAAGATATAGAAAAAAATACACACAATATCTTACAATGAGTAGGGGATCAGTTGATTTCCTACTAAGGAGATTGATCAGTGGGTACAATTGTATAAAGTAACAATTCTCCATTAATATTTGAATATTCTATATTCTGCAAAAGTTTGTGCATTAATTTAATTTTGATGCATTTTTAGTATCCCTGTTACTGCTTCCTTCAAGCTAAGTGGTTACTTCTATGTCCCATTGTGGTCAGGGGATATTTGAGGCAGTCAGAAGCCAATTAACTCCAATTTTTAAAATTTCTGGTATAAGTGGTTGCCAACAACTGGAAACACTTCTTTATTCAGTAGGTATATTGATTAACTCCCTACTTTAGTTGTTTGATCACAGAGCGCAGCATACATGCTGTCAACTGAATACAACATGAGAGTTTTCTGTGGTCAGTGTGATTAACTTCAAACGAACAGTGTTGTTATAGCGTACATTGCACTGAGCTGTCGTGGTTTATTAAACAGTATTTTTTCAACATTTTCAAACAGAATAATATCAATTTTAATATAAATAACTAGTAGTAGTAGGTATAATACATTTGATAACAGTAGTATAAATATTATTTTAAGACTTATTTTTTTTTTTAACCTAACATTGGCTGTTGAGTTTTCAGTTGTCATTATTCTGAGATCTTTTATATTCATTTATTGGTTAGAAAAGTTAGTTTTTTATTTGTATAAGATAAAACAATCAGTGAATCAGAAACAAGTGTATGTGATGACAGTGATAAAGACCCAAACTTTATATCACATGATGTTAGTGGTAGTGAAAGTGATGACAGTTCAGACAGTAACTCTGAGCAACGGTACGATTTTGCTCAGCCATCTTCAAGTTTAAAGCCATTTGAACAAAATGAAATACAACAACCCATTAGAGGAAGAAAACGGTCCAGAAATCCAGAAAACTGGAAGAGAAAAAGAGAAAGCAATAACCGAAAGAGTGGGGCACCTTACAAAAGTCATTCGGGAAAACTTCATAGAGGTAAGATTTTTAAAGATAAACCATGTAATTGCAAAAAAAAACTGTAATTTAAACATTTCGGGAGGGCAGAGAAAAAGGGCATTTATTGAGTTTACAAACTTTCCGATCTTACTAAGCAGAATATATTTTTACAAGGCTCATGTCAAACTGCTAACGATATCAGGAGATGACCATTGTCGGGCACAAAACCTCCTAGAAATAAATCATTTCATTTCTTTAATTCGTGTAACTAATGAAACTATAAGAGTATGCAAGAAATACTTCAGAGAGACTTTCCAAGTCAGTGACGGCAGACTGTACAATGCTTGTTCAAAAAGTAATATTACCACTGTTGTTGATCACTGAGGGAAGCACGAACCTGGCAACAAAATAGATATTTCTGGCGTGGTTGAACATATTAAATCATTTCCAGCTTATGTGCCACTATACAAGGGCACATAATCCCAACCTTAAATATTTAAATCCGGAGTTAACAATCAAAAAGATGAACGATTTATACACAGAAAAATGTAAAAATGAAAGTATGATTCCTGTGAAGGAAAAATATATTACCATGTGTACCATGTGTCAATCTCCACTTTAAAGCTCCTGCCGGTATGTGATGGGTACTGTAGACGCTTGAGGCATCTCAAATGAAGAGGAAAAGAAACTTTTACAAAATGAAAAAGAACTCCATCTTATTGATGCTGAGATTGCTAGAAATGAGATGAAACTGGATAAAGAAAGGTGTGTTGATAATAATTATGCATTTACATTTGACATGCAAAAAGCACTGGTGTTTCCTAAACTATCCACATCGGTGGCATATTATAAGCGTAATCTGTACGTTTACAACCTTGGTTGCCACTGCTTAAAAACTAACCAGGGATTTATGTATGTGTGGTCAGAAACTGATGGTTCTCATGGGTCTCAAGAGATAGCCGCATGCTTAAAGAAACATATACTTTTAAATGCTAAAAATAATAAGCATGTTATTGCCTTTTACGATTCTTGCACTGGGCAAAACCAAAATCTTAAGCTCGTTTTAAGTATCTTAAAATTACTGGATGGTTCTCAGTTGCAGCAGACTGTTTTGACCTAAAATTTCTTGTATCAGGACACAGTTTTCTGCCAAATGATGCTGATTTTGGCGTCATTGAAAAATGTGCACGTAAGAAAGAAAATATTTCTCTCCTCGGGATTGGTATGATACTATTCTTGCAAGTAGAAAGAAAAATCCGTTTATGCTGATTGAAATGCAAGGTCAAGAATTTCTCTCAACTAAGAATCTTCAAGACGAAATTGTGGATCGCAAGACAACTTTTGATGGACAAAATGTAAACTGGCTCAAAATGAGGTGGATTAGACTTTTAAAAAGTAAAACTTTTGCAGTATCCGTTAGGGAAAGCTTTTCAGAGTCCAAACCATTTAAAAAAGTTAGTTTAATGAAAACTACTTCAAGGCTGCCTCGAATATTGCTTGCTCTAATAGAGCAAAATAAACTGTATTCTGGAGTTCGACCAATTTCAAAGGAAAAAAAGAAAGACATGATATTCGTTGAGTACCATGAGTACTAAAAAAATTTAGTTACAGACCATAAAACTGCTGCACTGGAATCTGATGATGATGTTCCAGTTTATGTAGATGAATGAAGTAAAGTATAACAAAGGTAGAACATGCTCTTAAAGTATTTTAATTACAATAATATTCTGTGTTATCCTAGTTAGAAAATAAATTTTTAATAAAATTTTTCATTTGACAAAGTGATTAACCAGAATTACGGTAAAATGCTATTAATTTGTTTAAATTGATTATAAAACGTTTCAAATTTGTATTTAACATATTTTCAACAGTTACAGATTGATAAAAGTAGCCAGAATTAGCTTTAGTGCCTTTTTTCTCAGTTCAGTCTGATGTGGAGTTAATCTCTTTGGCTTCTGACTGCCTCATTTAGCTTCCTTTGCTTGCTTGCGATTAAATCACAACCAAGCTTTGCTTGTTGCCCGTCCCATCTAGCCAGAGGGCTCTGCACCTTAGACCTCACTGTATTCATTAAACTAATGCTTGTGAAAATAATAATAATAATTATAAATAAATTGAAAGCCTGTTCAACTTATAAAAGATATCTATATATTGTAATTTCTTTAGTGCAGTAGTTCGTCCAGTGCAGGACCTAAAACTTTGAATGATCTAAGTATATGGGTTTTAAAAAGTCGGCTTCCATCTTAATATTATTAGTTATAAGTGGTTAGAATGCCTTTAAAATGTTTGTTCTTAGCGTTACCCAACAAACACCCTAGGTTGTGACCATACTTTGGTTCTCATTTTTTTTTTTTAATTAATTTAATTTTATGTTTTTTAGTCAAATAACTGGAGTCAGATGCAGCCAGTCATTTTGCACATACTCAAACAGTACAGTGTTGGTTGAGCTGCCATGCTGTACACCGTCGCATCCTTTAAAAATTGAAATTAAAGAATCCCTGAAAATGGTTTTTGAAGAGTATTTGCAAGCCTCAATCTTGTGAATTTATTTAGAATAGTTGGAAATGGGGAAAATTTGCAATCGTTGTTCAAATTTGTTTTACCTTTCTTCACCTTTCAAGATTAAATTTCAAAAAATTTAGAAATTCTTTTAGATATTTACATGAAAATTACACGTACCAAAAATGAAGTTGATATCTTCATTTGTTACAGAGAAACTAAAAAAAAATAGCTGGGTATTAAAAAAAATTCAAAATACATTTTAACCTTTTAATCTTGTAGTTTAAAAAATTATAAAGTTTGATTTTTGGATATTTTTCATAAAAATTTCACACACCATAAATCAAGTTGACATTTACATTTGTTACCAAGAAATGATAAAAATAGTAAATTTTATTATTCCATTTTAACCCTTTAAACTCCAAATTAAAAAAAAGAAATTTCTTAGTGTACACTTACACCTTAAAAAGAAAATTTATACAAATTTTCATAAATTTATCTTCAGTAGTTTTTGTCGGGCATTAATGAATAAGTCATTCAGGACAAGTTGTTTTATAGGTAAAAATATATATACACTAAATAAACATTTTACTTTATCTGTATCTGTATGCACAAAGCAACTTTTCCATGTATGCATGAATGTATACATTTTCTTTTTACAGTGTAAATGCACACTAAAAAAGGATTTTTTTAAAATTCCAAGTATAAAGGGTTAAAATGGAGTAAAAATGAAATTTACTATATTTTTTTTGTTGGTAACATAATAGAGAGAAACTTGATTTCTGGTATGAGTAATCTTTATACAAATATCTCAAAACCAATATCTAGATTGTTTTGCATTCGAATTTGAATAAAGCTAAAAAAACTATGGAACAATGATTTCAAATTTTCCCCATTTCTGACTATGCTAAACAAGATATTCACTCAATTTAGCATTGTAAATACTCTTCAGATAAATATCTAAAAACCATTTTTGGGTTTTTTGAATTTAAGTATTTAAAAGGGTAAAAAAATAAAGTGTTTTTTACATTTTTTCTGTTTTATGCTACTGCTATTAAATCAATATCTATGAGATTTGGTAGTATTGCAATGGTAATTTATGTTTGTAATTTTGTTTATTTACTTCACAAGCAAAACCATGAAGGTAAATCTAAAAACCAACTAGTAGGTTCTATACTTATCAAACTGTTGCTTGAAGAAGTTACACTGTTAGTTTTTATAAATTGAAAAGATTTTCATTTTTATTTATCATTATTAATTCACAAGCATGAGTTTAATGAACACAATGGTTCAGGGGGCAGAATCCTAGCTAGACAGGAAATGCAAGTCACCATGTAATGTGACAGGGATGCTTGTTATAATTAATAGAAAAATTACAATATGCTGGATTAAATAGAATTCAAATAATTGAAATGCACTATGACTTCAAGTTGTCATCATGTTACCTGGTTGAAAGTAATTCAAATTAAAGTAGATTGAAGCATGTTAAATTTGACAGATTTATAATTTAATCGTTCTGCAAAGCTAATCTAGAAAACCTAATTTAGAAATATGTTTTGGCATTTTCAGTTAAAAGTGGAGATACTACTTAATAATTGTCTACTAACAGTTCTTTTGTCTTATCTTACAGATAACTTAATTATTAATATTAATATTTAATTTTAGTACTGATGAAGCCAAAACACTGAAGTTCAGAATTGTATTCAGACATATGAGAGAAGTTTACAGTACTTACCTAAGTGGAATTCAGCACCATGTTTTATTGTTTTAAAAGTGATATTTAATAGATTCTTTTATTTTATTTATCTGATCTAATAGTATCTACAAATTATGCAAATTGTATAGGAATTTCAATAAAACTAATTTATACTTTTTCTGTATTTATTCATGAATTATCTTACAAACAAACTATCAATAGATAAGTGCTAGTTAGCAGAACTAAAATAAATTAAATTAAGTGTTTAAAAAAACTGTAAATTTTAAATATTTAGAAAAACTGTATTGAGAATAATCTTAATTATGTGAAATAATGGCTTGTGTCCCAACATCATCAATTTACAGTAATGGTTTTCATATTGGTGAAAACAGTAATTCTTTTCTTTATTAGGGACAATTTAATAAAAATATTTCATTTAGAAATAATGAAAATAATACAATAATATAAGAAGAAGAAATAATAATTCAATTAAATACACAACAAATTAGGTAAACAAAATTAATTCAAAATTTTAATTTAATATCTAATTTTGGATGATGTTTGCGCTTAATTGAATACTTTTTTATCAGTTAATAATTTCCTATAAATATTTTTCAAGATCCGAATTATTGTAGTCAATCTAATAACAATTTCAACATTTCCTATAAAGAAAAATGTTTGAAAATTTGGATGTATTTAAAATATTGATAATCCTAACAATAGACTTCAAAGTAATGCCTCTGTATTTGTTTACTTACACTGATAAACATAATTTTTGTTTCCTTACATGCAATACATGATTTTAATCTGTTTTTTGTTTCTGAAAACAAATATGAACTCAGAATATTTCTAACATCCACCATTTTTGAAAAATTTTCTAATTTCAATTAAAGAATTTTTTCCATTCTTCAACGTATAGTTAGCATTTTGAGGTCTTATATTGTATTTTGTTAGCTCATTTTTTATTGTTTAATTTTGTTAGCATAATTTGTAATCTATAAATAAACAGTACTACAAAAGAATAAAATCATATCATAGTCACATATTATGACACCATATCTAATAGTGAATTTAAAAACTTTAAATTTATCAAAAAACCAAGCTGAACTGTTAGGATCAAGACTGCAAGGTTGGAATTTACTTCAAAAACTTTTGGGCTCTCGAAGCTGACTAAAAACTTTCTCAGTACTTTATTGATGAAAATAATTTTGTTTGCTGCACAAATACTGAAGAACTTATGTTGTACTTAAAATAAGTTCATAACCTGAGGATTGACGCCTTTTTATAGATTCATCCAACTATAGTTTAAAAGTGGTTCTACTACACAACGATAACAATTATCCTTGATACTGATCGCTTTTGATATTAATTTGAAAGAGTCATGCGATGTGATAAAAACATTCTTGAAAAAATAAATTATAAAAACATAGCTGGAACACATGTAGTGATTTGAAAGTTATAGCTATTTTGTTAGGCATGCAGTTAACCTATACTTTTGTTTTCTTGGCGAATGGGACAGCCGAGCTAGGGATAAATTTTATGTTACCAAAGAGTGGAAGAAATGAGACAACTTAACTACAAATGAGAAAAATATTATTCATGAGCCCTTAGTTGAACCCAAAAAAGGTTTTTACCCCCTCCCCATATCAAGTTAGAACTATTAAAAAATTTTGTAAGAGAGCTGGTCAAAGATGAAGTATTTTTTTTTTTTTTTACCTCTGGAATCACCGTTAAGGTATATCATCAGAGGATGAGATGAATGAAGTATTTAACTCAATGTTTAATAATGTAGAAAGCGCAGCTTAGGCTTCTTTTAAAGGCGTTTGCAAAAATGTTTGTCTGTCAGTATTCTCTCTCTTGTGTATCTGTCTTCAGACAGGTATTAACTGGACTTCCTCAATTTCACTCGGTCCTGAGCTTTCTCTTTTAATTGTTGGTATGCCCTTCCTTCCTTTACATCGGTCAGCATCCCAATTCTTCTTCTTCCTCTGCCCCTTCTTCCTTCAACCTTCCCTTCTATAATCCACCTTAGGAGGCAATCTCTCCTGAGATTGTGACTGATCCAGGTTGTTTACTCCAAGCTTTATCTATTTATATTTATTATTTTTTAATCAGCAGTTGTGTGTTACAGCTACAATTTTTGTTATTATGTGGAACTTTTAATAGATGTAATAGTATTATTAGAATATTGAGAGTGAATGAGCAGTAACTTAATCAAACTTTCAAACTTTTATTGTTGTTCTTTTCAAATTTATCTACTGTTAGTCAGTTCAGTTTGAAAAATATATTTAGTGTGTTTTTTAATGCTGATAAATCTTGTTAGTTTTTTTTAATAAAAAAAGATTATTTTTTAACTGTAAAAGTGTCTATAAGGTTGTAATCTATAATTTGTAATTGGTTGTAAATATTAAACCTTGAAAGTAAAAAAAATTTTGCAATTTCATTATTTTATTTCTTATCCATCAAAACATCTTTAAAATTTTACTTGTTCACCATGGAGTTTTGTATCCAGGTGAACAGATGTTGAGATTTATTAATTGAGAGAAATCCAGATTAATTTATAATTTTTGAATGTAATTGTTTTTGTGTGTTAGAATCATATTTTGTGATTGAATGTTACATTATTATCATTTCAGACACATATTTCTGGGTGGGTGTTGGTCCACAACCATCTTCAAAGGGTTTCAAAGTTCCTGATGAGTATGGATAGTAAGTGTTTGCCTACTACATATCAAATACTTCTCTCAATTAGTGCATAATGTATTGTTCTTAAAAAATTTTATTCTCCTTCAAAAAAAAGTCTGGAATATTAATTTACTATTGAATCAGTAGAAATATTGATTTAAAAGAATAGCTTCAGTAATAGCCTATAAACCAATGATAAAAGAGGAATTTTTTTTTCTCTTTAACCATGATAAATCTAAATCTAGGATTTTATTTAACCTGGATCTGTTTAAAGCAAACTTTTAAAACATCAATGTGAAATTTTGGTTTCTTTAATCTGTCAGAAATATTGTTACTATTATTATTATTAATCATTACATATTTGGATAAAGTATTCATTTAAAGTTCACAGAAATATTTTCTATGACATAAAGTATTAAATAAATATTTTAGTTAAAGCATCAACTACAATGAAATGTTTTCACTCAACCTAGACTTAAGTTTGGATCCAGGATTTTAATAATGAAAGATTACTACTTTATTAAAGAAAAGGCAAGTGTCCTTTCCTAAATGGTATTCAGAGAACAGAGATTATTGTTTTAAAATGTACAATTTTCTCTTATAATTTTGGATTCAATAAATTCTTTATTATTATTTTTTTTTTTATAATACATTAGATTGGTAATTATTCAACTTGATAATGATAAAAATGAAAATGAAGTAGTATATCTACTTTTCACTTAATTTCAATTTCTGTCTTCTATCTTTTAGAGCTGCCAGACTGCAGTGATCAAGGGCTTATAATTTGCGAAGTTAAGCATACGGTATTAGAATAACAATCATTCTGACTGGTTGCTGTGGTTTGATTCACTTCATACTATATTAGTAAAAATAACAAGTCTTCTAGTTGGCTGTTTTGATCAGGCTGCTAAATATAGTATATTAATTCTATAGTACAATTTTAAGAAAAATTGGAATGAAATAGAGTTATTTACAATTTGTATGTAGATTAAGTACATATACTGAAAATAGGCAATGAAACCTAGCTGCACTAGATTAAGCAATGAGACGAGGATGTGTCATATCCAGATTGATTTTAACTTGTCTGTAGGAAAAAAAACACATAAATAATCTAAACAAAAATTTTTGTTAAGTAATAATCCTAGAAAACAATTAAAATATATGCTTCAAAACAGGCAATGATCTTAACAGTTGATGGTAAATTGCTATAGTCACAAAAAATAAGTTTCCAATTGTAAATACTAAAATTCTTTAATAAAATAAAAATATTTTCTCTCTATTTGAATCTGTCTAATCTAATCTAATCTGTTTAATAACAATCTAATTTAAAACTGGAATCTAAAAAATTCCAGCTTTAAATTATTAAAGTTGGAATCTGAAAAGCATGAAGTAAAGTAAAATGCCATTGTTTAAACCCAGGTTCAGTTCCAGTTAATCACCAAAGTTACAAATTCTCAATAAAGTTTCAGTGCATATGTTTTGGCATATTTTTGTGGTTGTTAATCAAACAGTTAATGACAACAATAACATCATAAAGTAATATAACATTTTGTTTTTGCAACTTATCAAAAAAAAAAATTGCTAATCATTATATATATATAGAAAATCATTCTTGGAACAGAAATATACTTTTCATGATAAATTATAAGATAACATAGAAAAGTAACAAATATTGTTGAAATAGTGCATGTAACATAGACAAGGGAAGGTTCACCTTCTCATATTAAAGACAATAAATACATTAAAACAGATATTAACATATTAAATTATGCATTTATTGTGTTATTCAGTGAATATGATATATTGTAAATGATTTACTGTTGAGAATATAATCTATTTATAAAACTGTTAAGTAGTTATTTAACTGAGAGTTAAAATTGTTAAAATGTTCATAGATGTTGACTGTTTTTGACCCCTTTGAAAATTATTATACAATACAGTTAAATTCTTTTTCATTCTAAAGTACAAAGCAATTAATACATTCATTAATAACTTTGTGAAAGATAAGAAATATAACAGTATATTCAGATATCAAAAGGCTAGAACTAAAGATTTAATTTGCTCTATTGCATTTAAATAAAAGAGGTGATATAATCATGTAGAAATTTTACCAGAATGATTAAGATGCCTGCAGGATTTCTCTCCAAGTATCAAACATGGTGGGGAGGAAAGTTTTCCTTATTTTTGAGATCATAAATTACAGTTGTTCATGTTTAGGCCAGAATAATAGATGATCTCTGTAAGGAGATAGCTACCCTTTCAGTAATAGCTAATGGCTTCAATAAGTGGTGATTCTGGTTATATTTAAATAAGACAATCTTAAAGCTAACTGCCATTTTGCCAAATAATGTCTTGAAAAACATTCCACTCAGTCAATATGTTAGTTATAAGGATAAGAATAAATGTAAGTTATTGGTAACAAGTGATTTTGCTAATAAGCGGTGCAATTAATAAATTATGGTTTATTTATTAAAAAGTAATATTGCATTTATTTTTATTATTTTGATATTTACCAAGTACTAATATTGTTGATATTTTATTTCAGTCTTGAACCATTACGCTTATATTCAAAGGAAACAATAACACTAGAGTTGCCTGGTGATTTGACTGTGTTTGACTTGGACTGGTTGAGTGTATATAATGTAGAAACTAAGGAGAATTTTGGTTCTGTTATACTTCCTGACAATCCTAATGTACCACCATCTCTTGCTAAAATTGTTGTGAGTATTTTTTAATGAACTTACGCAGTAGTTTATGTTTCAGTAATACATATGTTCAGTCTTCAGTGGTTATGGTGGAAACTTACTCTGGTTCCTCAGTTTTGATATGGTGATCTTTGTTTTTGTTTCTAAAAAGTATATCTAATTTTACTTTTCACTTAATTTCCATTTCTGTCTTCTATCTTTTAGAGCTGTCAGACTCTAGTGATCAAGGGCTTATAATTTGCAAAGTTAAGCATATGGTATTAGAATAACAATCATTCTGACTGGTTGCTGTGGCTTGATTCACTTCATACTGTATTAGTAAAAATAACAAGTCTTCTAGTTGGCTGTTTTGATCAGGCTGCTAAATATAGTATATTAATTTTATAGTACAGTTTTAAGAAAAATTGGAATGAAATATGAAGAAAATAGAGTTATTTACAATTTGTATGTAGATTAAGTACCTATTCTGAAAATAGGAAATGAAGCCTAGCTGCACTAGATTAAGCAATGAGACGAGGATGTGTCATATCCAGATTGATTTTAACTTATCTGTAAAGAAAAAAAAAACATAAATAATCTAAACAAAAATTTTGGTTACGTAATAAATCCTAGAAAACAATTAAAAACCTATTATTTTTGTTGAAATTAAAAATAAGTTTATTAATTTTTGTACAGTAAGTACACTCTATGTCTAATTTAGTTTTTGTGAAATGAATGTTTTATCATGTGAAAAATGTTAAGCCTGACCAGGATTCAATCTATTGAACTCCATCTAGATTTAGAAGTAATTAACTTCATAGTTTCATAGCTGGGGAGAAATAAGATTTGAGAGTAAACAAGAGCAAAACAAAGGGCATGAAGTGTGATACAAAGGAGAATAATGAGATGATGGATATTATATAAGTGAATCCTCTGTACTTGAAGTTGTAACATTTTATTAAGACAAAATTTCATAAGCTAAGTGAGGTAAACAAGATTTCAAAAGCAGAGTGGCACAAGCCAGAAAACCTTTTTACAAAAATTAAAGCTGCTGCTATCAAGAAATATAAGATTTAGAAATTCTTAAAAATATTTGTGTGATGTGTATTGCTTTTTGCAGCTCAACATGGGCACTATAAAAGTAACAAAGAATAGAGAGACTTTTGAAGGGTGTTTTTATAACAAAATTTTAAAATTAATTGACTTGAGAACTAATGGTTCTAGTATAAAACGGAGAGGTTTTAAGATGAATGGGAGAACAAAGTAGTTGTAGAAAAATCTAAAATGAAGAACTTACTAGTGGACTATATATTAAGACTTCTAGGGTTAATGAATATGGCTCAAGAAGCATGTGAATAGCTGTGGGCTACAGGGTGCATACCCTGGGTTACAAATGGGGGAATGGCCATTAGTAAGATGGGCTGTGAGTAAGGGGTACCCCAAATTGCAATCTTACGACCGAAATTACAGTGTTGCGAAAAATTTTTGAGAGTATGAGATTATTTTGCTAGAGCTCAATTTTTAAATTTTTATTGGTTATCAGTGTGTTTTTTTTTTATTCAGTTTAGGTGATTTTGAAAAATCTCTTTGATTAGTTAATGGGTTTAAAACCCATTAAATGTCTCAAATATCTTTTGAGACATTTGCATCAGTGCCATCCTGATGCACCTTATACCTTACTAATAACTGAAATATGTAATCAGGTACTGAGGTCTAGAAGATGTCCTCCAGTAAAGCCTATCAGGTATAGGAATGAAGGAGGGTGATGTGGTGACCAGGATCGTCACAAGGTGGGTGTCTTCCTCTTTGGGGTCAGGATGGCACTGTCAAGAGGGCAGGGTAGTGCATCTAATAAATATGACTAAGCCAAAAAGGGATCTTATGACATGGCAAGTGTCGGCCACCAGTAAATAAGCCAACATCTCCCTGAAGTGCAATGACAAAAATAGTAAATCAGGGGCAGTGCATAAATAGACCTGGAAATAGGTTTAAAATGTCTTTGAGTGCAGTAACCTCATCATATATGAGTCTGAAACGAAGATTGGTAAAGTAGATAGGAAAAGGCCAGGTCCAGGTGTACCACCAAAAGTGTGAAACGTGAACTATTGAATACAAAGAAAAAAGGGAAAAATGATAAGTTAACAGGAACAGCAAATATTATGTCTATTAGTGGGTGCATGAATTGGTAGCTTGTATGAAAAAAATAATGAGGATTTTGGGTTTAAGTGAAACATAAGGGATAAGAGAAGCTAGCTAAATGTAAGGGAAAAGATAGGGAAGGATGGGTAGGAAAGGTAGGGAATAAGTACTGGAGTGGTGGGCAAATGGCAAAAAATGGAGTTATCTTTATTGTGGTTAAGAAAATAAAGAAGTGTATGGAGAGAGAGGGTAGAGGAAATACGTAATAGAATCATAAGATTAAAGCTAAGGACTGAGGTAAGAGCTGGGATATCATACAAGTGTATTCACCACAGCTGGGGTGTATTGAAGAAATATAGGAAAGATCTTAGAGAAACTGGACAGATGCTTGTAGGATAAGGAAACAGTAATTAATTGCAGGAGATATGAATGTGCAGATGAGAAAAGAGTGAAATAGAATAGAGAAGGTATTGGGATCACATGAATGTGGAGGAAGAAATAGGGAAGGTGTAATAATGATACAGTTTTATGAACAGAATAACTTCATAGAGGGTAGGTAATTCTTTTGGGATGATAAGAAAAATAGGTTTGGATGGGGAGAGAACAAAATCAGTAAATGATTATATGTTAGTAGAGAGAAAGAGAGAGAGAGAGAGAGAGAGAGAGAGAGAGAGAGAGAGAGAGAGAGAGAGAGAGAGAGAGAGAGAG
>JAAAKQ030127706.1:0-13599 GCA_010016005.3 Zanna intricata | reverse complement strand
GGTCAGGCATGGCATTTTTCACACACGCTACAATTCATTCATCTCATTCTCTGAAGATATACCTTAATGGTGGTTCCAGAGGTTAAACAAAAAAAAAAAAAAAACAAAAAAAACATATGGGAGATAATTTAACACATATAAATCGATGTTGCCAAACAGTGAGAAAAGGGGAATTTTTTTACTTTTTTTAAGTTTTAACTTTTGAATTTATGGTTTTTTTAAACGATCCCGAAGATGTGGATAAGGGCCCTGTAAAGTTTGGTTAATGATCGTTTAGTATTACAGCCGCAAAACGTTACAAACAGAATTGGAATAATTTTTTATATACATAGATAAAAATAAAAAACTACTTCAACAAATAATAGTACTAAAGCGTTACAAATAATTATATTTTTATTTTTTAACTAAAGCAAAACTATTTACAACAAACAACTATTTTTGAAGTCGTTGCCAGCCAACACAAATTAAACATAGAGTTAGTACTTCAACTGGCCGGCCTCCGTGGCGCAAGTGGTAGCGTTTCGGTCTTTCATCCGGAGGTCCCCCGGGTTCGAATTCCCGCCAGGCATGGCATTTTCACACACGCTATAAATCATTATATTATCTTCTAAAGAAATATCTAACAGTGGGCCCAGAGGTTAAAAAAAAGGTCTTCAACCGATTGCAAGACGGCTAAACGCGATTCCTGCATGTAAAATAGGTTCTCAAGAGCATGTAAGAGAGCGTCCCGCGATCGTACCTCATCTTGAGTTCTCTAAGGCATATATACTTAGTGATAGTTGATCTATCATCCACTGTTATATCATATTTTTGAATGTCGCATTTTAATATATTTCTATAGATCTAATTTTATTGTAGTAATACTTCTATTACCAATTTTGCAACGTTTGATGAAGGATTTGTATTATTTAGATCGCAGGTTTCTCTTCTTTTTTTAACTTAAGTTGGCTGGCACGGACTTCAAAAATAGTTATTTGTTGTAAATACTTTTACTTTAGTTAATAAATAAAAAAAAAATTATTTATAACATTTTATTACTATTATTTTTTGGAATCGATTTTTATTCTATTTTTTTAAATTCTTAAATGATACATACATTTTTTTTGTGAAATACATAATGATTTTGTCCCATATTAAATTTTCATTGCACCAAATGAATAAACAAACTTTTTTCAAATTTAAAATCTTGAAAAATTACGATTTAATATTTATTACTTTTTTTTTCTAGAAAAATTTACTTGAATATATTGTAGGTTAAAATGTAATATCAGAAAAAGTTAACTTTGAAGTGAATAGTTTTATGTCACTACATAAAAACAATTATTAACAGCACCGTTAATCATATCATCTGCATTATATACGTATACACATGTTAAGTAAAATAATCGTAATTTTGTATGCGATATGACATGAATCGCTATTAAAACATACATTTGTTAATAATCAGCGTACTATTTTAATGATTACATTTTATACTATTGATTCATCTGGGTTCAATTTATGTGATTAAGTACCCGAGTAACCTATATAAAACAGGTCTCAGCAGTCTGACACAGTATGTATCATAAGATATTGAAAATGTTATATTTGTCGCGCAAACGTATTAATTAAAGCTTATTAATTCACTTCTAAGTCTTCAGCTTCTTAGGTCCTTTCACTGATCTGTTGTGTTTGTGCGTCATGATGGGTTCAACTGAACAGCACGTTTTCATTGTAGAAGAATATGTTGGCACAACTTGTAAAAAATTATAATAAACCCAAATGAAACTCATCAGAAACCATTCCATGATTTAAAAATTGTGCAATTTTTGAAAATAGGATCAGAAGATCACAAAACCATTGACTCCAGAAGAGCTCTCTTATGGGTACTTCAAACAAAATGGGGCGACTTGTCACACCTCTGATCGGTCTCTTATTCGAATCCACCGAGATATAAAGAATAGAACAATATCAGTAAGAACTTGTTGCCTCTCCTATATCCATATTTATCGCCTTGTGATTTTTACCTCTGAGCATATCTGAAAGGGATAGTCTACAAGAGAAACTCACAAACTTGGAAGATTTTAACGACAAGAGAGTGCCAGAATTCGTTGAAGAATTGCAAAAGGTTTTTTTGAACATGATTCGCCGCGCTGAACTTTGTATAGCGGCTGATGGTGAGCATTTTGAACAGAGACTTTAAAATTACACTGCAATATTGTAAAAATTTCTTTTTTCAAAGGCACTTTAATCCAGAATCAATAAACGTAAGTAATTTAATATTATCTTCTGCTTATCATTATTATTTTCATTTTTACATTTTTATTTCCTGGGTCCGGTTTTATCTGGCCCATTCTGTAGTATCCATATTATAGAGCAACTTCTTGTAATGATACATTCAATTTAAAAAAGATAGCTTTGAACCTATCTCACGGTTATGTACATTTTGGGATCCATCCTTAACAACATGAATATGCTGTTAGCAAAAGCAGCTCTTGGGCAGAACATTGTTTCATGCTATTCCATTTCGAAGAACTATGAAAAATTAATTCAGAAAATTAAATAACCTTAGATTACTATATTTAATTTTTTAATCTAATTAGAAACAACATTAAGATCTGAATCATTATGAACTGAAAGGTCTAATTTACTTAAATACTTTTTTAATTGTAGTAATAGGTTTTCTGATTTTATTTTTGTCATTAGACTATCGTCGTAAAATCCCACTTATAAATCGCCGTGAAACATCTCGTTAAACATCGATGTAAAAAAAGAAAAGAAGTAGTCTCAGAATCGAGTGTAGTGTATTACAAATAGTATCAAGACGATTCGATAAAACTGATCTTATCCATTTTACACTGTTACCGGCCACCGTGGCGCGAGTGGTAGGTCTCGGCTTTTATCCAGTGGTCCCAGGTTTGAATACCGGTCAGGCATGGCATTTTCAAACAGGCTACAAAACATTCATCTCATCCTCTGAAGATATACCTACCTAACGGTGGTTCCGTTGGTTAAACAAAAAAAATATATATACACTCTTGTCTTTCGACAAAACAAATACGTGCCACTCCATGAACCAGAAGTCATTCAAAAACTTGTCTATATTAACGCGTTCATAGCCTTCAGATCTACAAACGCTTGGTGAATGTAGAATACTGTTCCGTCTGAAAAAAGATTTTTCCAAAAAATTCTGTAAATTTATCGAAATAATTGTTTTTAACAATCTTAACTAGATAACCAAAATCTGAAGGCATTTAGACAACTGGATCCTAAGGCAATCTATTAAATAAATATAGTAAGTAGCGCGGTCCGTTTTTTAAAAATAAAATGAATAACTTAATACTAATTTTGTCAGATTGATATTTTTTGGAATAAATAGAATTATTTTTTGGAATATAAATCAAAGGTCAACTATGTAATAACAATCTATGGTGCATACGCTATAGTAATGTTAGATACTTAACTAGTAGAACTTGTATTTTTGTGTATTTTATTACCGCTTATTACTTCCTATCGATCGGTACAAAAACCAACATAAGGTGTGTCTGTAAACAAGTATAAATATTTCAATATAGGTCTACAAATCGACCAAATATTTATGCTAAGATATTGTTTTTTTTTTCTTTCTTCATTTTTGTTGAACGTAAAATAATTTGACCTAGATCTACTTAATCCCTATACAACCTTACAAAAAAAAAAAAAACCAAGATGCAACTTCAAAGAAAAAATGAACAAAAAAATTCACTCCATAGAAACTTAACAATAACATCTACCAACACCTCATGGCTGCAAATTATAAATCTATCTAAATTAATAACAACCAAGATTACACATATGCAAAAAAATAGTAGACCACAAATTAACATCTGCCAACATTATGAAACACACAGAAACAATATTTTAAAAAGCAAAAAAAATTTAAATGAAATACTACTTCACCACATTCCATATACATTATCTTACAGATTCAAGAAACCACCAACCAGTAGCTACACCAACTGATGCTACAATGATAAACCATTCTTTGAAGATGGATGAAAAAGCGATTGGGTTTTTAAAATATTATTTTGAAATCTTGTTTATTCAGTTTATCATTAAAAATTAATATTTAAAATTTTTCTATGTATTCTGTAATTTAATTGTATACTAATAGCATTTTGGTATTTTGGCTAAACATCAGCAATTGAGGAACAAGTTTCATAAGATCCAAACTCTGATAGGCGCTTACTTTTAATTTTCATGAAGATGACTTTGCTTTGGATGGCTCATTGCATCAGATGACCTATTGTTTGTTTTTTTTTTGCTAACATTAACATAGCTGCTTCTAGTTTTGGTGAATTAATTTATAACCAAAAGGAAAAAAGGTCCCTGTTCAAGAGGTTCCCTACATGGTTTTCTGTGAAATTGATAATTTTTAAATATTAAGCATCTGAAGTATGGTTCACAGGATTAACTGCAGTATTAATTGCAAATGATTCAATTATAATGTCATCAAAAATCACTGTCAATTACTGTAGATTTTCAGTTTCTAATGTAAGTCAAAGAACTTTTAAAGAAGATGAGATTTTTAGAATAAAAACTCTACAAGTTTGTATCCAAACTCTACAGAGGCTGATCTCAAGTGTAGACCATAAAACTTGTTCACATATGTAAAGTCCTTTCTAAATGAAAAATGTATTGTGAGGCCAACAAGAAAATTATGATGCAGAAGACTCAAGCGAGGAAATTGAATCTTATTTTTTTTCTTTATTTCAGACAAATAATACCACAAAATTCCCTTGCTCCTAAAAAGGGAAATCTCAGTTTAATTCTGAATTTAGGCCAGTATCCGAGTTGAATATGTTTCTAAAATCTTTGAAAAAATATCCATAAGTATTTATATTCATTCCACTCTGTCTCAAAGCATTATTTTGTATCTATAAGGTCTAGGCTGAGTAATTTTATCCTTCATAAGGTAAAATGAGGAAACTGATTGATGCTTTAAAAGGCAGCCAATCAACTTTCAGAACGCAGTCATTGACAACTTTCAGAAGGGCAGCAAGGTTTATTTTTGTAAAAAAATAAATGATTTACTCTAGCAAAACTTGTTGTTTTTTTGTATCACAGGAAGTTAGTTAACCTGATTAAAGTCCTACCTTTTTGAGCAAACATTTAAACCAAAGAATTTGGGTAGGACTTCATATACTGTTCCATCAGGAGTACAGATTAAACCTCTTTAGTGTTAACATCAGTGGTGAATGTTGTAACTTAAATAAATTTTATTTTGAGTTATTAGTATATGTTTCTAGATGAAGTTGTGAATAGTTTTTATTTTAATATTAAAGTAGGTATTGTACAAATTTAATGTAACTACATCAAGAATAACAGCGAATAATAAGTGAAGAAATATACTCTCTTTTAATAGAAACCTAAGAATAATTGCATTTAAAGTAGCAAGGATTGGTTTTTTTTTTTTTTACCTCTGGAACCACCGTTACGTATATCTTCAGAGAATGAGATGAATGAATTGTAGCGTGTGTGAAAAATGCCATGCCTGTCCGGGATTTGAACCCAGGACCTCCAGATGAAAGGCCGAGACACTATCACTCACGCCACAGAGGCCAGCAGCAACGATTGATGGTGAAGTACAAACAGAAAGAATAAGGTTAGTAAGTAAGAGCTTATTATTTACTACTGTATTTACATGAATAAGAAATAAACTAATTGTATTATAATCTCAGTTATTAATGTTGAGCATGGATTTAAATACAATAAAGGAAGTATAACTATTTTAATTTAAAAAATGAGATGAAAGACAAAATACACCAACAGAATTAAAATGTAACAAAAGTATTTAAAGATAAAATTAATAATAAGAATGAAGTTCAGGAAATAAGAATTGAAACTTTAGAAAGAGAAATAATAAAGAAAAATACTAAAAGAAAATAGACTATCAAATTTAACATTAATACAAGAGGCAATTCAAATGTTGGAAAAAGACTGAAAAATTAAAATTGTAGAAAATATAGACAATGTTAAAAAATTAGATAAGCTAAAGTAAGACAAGTTTAGACTCATACTAATTGGTACTTTCAGTAAGAAAATTGAAACTGTAAAAAAATAAAGAGAGATTAAAACAAAAAATATGTACACAACTGAAGATTTTCCTAGAAGTACTAAAAAAAAAGGAAAGATTTTGGATAGAGAAGCAAGAAAATGGGGCAATTTTACTATTAGTTATGACAAATTAATTATAAAAAAAACTCTTTGAGAAAACAACAAAGAGAGTATAAAAAGAAAGAAACTAAAAGATTGCTAACAACCCTCCTAAAGATGATTTCAGGATTACATTTATACTAAGGAATAATGTAAATATATTAAATATTAAATAATTTAAATTTAATATAAAATATATTTATACTAATAACTAAGGAAAAAAGAAAACTGGAACTCAGGAAGACAACTGAATAAGAGTAATCAAAGTACAAAAGAAAAACGCCTCCTTTCATTAAAGATCCCATTGATTCACTGAATGCATTTGAAAAACATGGTTAGCATCCTACTGAAACTAAGTCTGTTAAAAAAAATCATCCACATCCTTCCACAAAGCTTTGTCAATGAGAGAGAAACGATATTCTTTCCCTGATAAACAACCTTTTTTTAAGAAAAACAAATACGATTAATACTAAATCCAGTCTAATAATTTCAACTCCTAATGTAAGGTCACTCAGTTCAGAGGACAGATGAACTGAAATGTTCCATTGTTTTCTGAAACAAGAATAGACATTTTGGGTATTTCAAAGGTCGGTCTGGGAAATAAGAGAATAATTACCAGTAGTTCTGGATATTTATTTGCATATTATGGAATAATTTTTGAACAGAGAGGTACAGATTAAATCAAGTCCAAAGAATAAATCAATAAGATTTGAAGTTATTACAGATAGAATAGACTTACTTCATATGAAAACAAGAGGAGAAAAAAGCCTGACATTAAATCGAGTTTATGCAACCACAAGCAGAAAAGAAATCCTTCGACAAAGTACCTGGGCCTGTCAATTGAAGCTCCTATTACATTAATGAACATCTTTCAGTTGAATGGAAGAAAATATGTGCTTTGGCAAGGAAAATACAAAAATAGAAAAGGGAAGGATAAAAATATTTGTAGCAAAACTTTTCTGTATAAAGCAGATGGAGCAAAAAGTAAGTGTTCTTAAAAATCTGCAAGTTATTTAAAAAATTCTTGTGCACTTTTGTACAAGAAGAGTGACTTTTCATTTTTTTTATTTTGTTTTCTTTTGAAAAAACTAACTCATTCTAATCTAAAATTTTATAGATTAAAAAATAAACCATTTATAAAACTATAAAAAATAATTGATTAATAAAAAAATTATTCATCAAAAAATGCACTACAATTACGAATAGAAATAGAAATGCCAGTACTTCAAGAAATGTGTCATGTTTAACTCAATCAAAGAATGCAGATAAAGAAACATCAGTGTTTTTCAACTTGCTTCATAACAACCATGCTTCTAACTTGCCCAGCTCAGATTTTTTTGACCTTAAATTGAGCATAACTCAAGAACTCAAAAATTTTAATTCTGTGAAATACAAGAATAAAGTAAATTATTTAAGTGGACATACTTATTTTTTGTATTTGTTTAAATTTTGTTTTTTTTTTTTTTTTTTTTTTTTTTGTTAAGGAGGATAAGTCTTTGTTTTTAGTTCATTAAAATATTAGCAGCCAAGGTAAATATTTCAATTTGTTTGTAAGTGATATTATTAATTTTATGCAGACTCTAAATATTATTGTTCTAACTGAAACACTGATTTATTAAATTTAACTAGAAATCATCCAATTGAATGTTATAAGATATTTGCAGGTGGTAATCATTTTATAGAACGGGACGTGTAGTTGGTTACATAATCAATCTTTTACTGTACTATCAAGGTTAATCTCTCATCAAAACTTGTTTAATACCTTCTATGTGTGGGTAAACGAGCTTGTATTGTTTTCCCCTTTATAAATGTTTATTAGTTGTTTTTACTTTTACAGAACTTCCAAGAGAAATATTTATTAATGAATACTAATTCTTGAAAAGCTAAACTTTTAGCCCTATATTGTTTGCGAGATGTATAATTATTAATTTATTAGAAGACAGTGTAATCCAATAGTTTCCAACCTTTTCAGTTTTTAATACCAGAATCAAGTTTTACCCAAGGTGCAATATGTCAAATTATAACTAATACACTGTGTATTAGACAATAATTTTTTGCAAGGGACTAATTATAATAATTAATGGGATGGATGAGCCTGTTGATTGTTGTGATTTTCTCAAATGGTGGAATTAAACTGGATCAGCTATTCTCACTTTCTTCTTCACACTGAATTTCCTGTGATACTTATATTACATCACAGCTTTGCACAAATAAGAAATGACAAGTGGAATTAAAATTTTCTTAATTTTACTATGTATGTATGTATGTATGGATATTCATTTTTTACAGACATCCAAAATTCAGTTAATTTCATGTTACTAAATTTTGTTTTCAATGTTTTAGATAACTCAATTATTTTTATTCTTCTGCTAGTATATTCAGATGGAGGAGTGGTATTAAGTAGATCTTGAATCCATGAAAATTTATCAAAATTATCATTTCAAAAATATTTCTCAAAGTAGGTGATAAGTGTCCTTCAAAAATGGATTTCATATCTTGAAAAAAAAATCAACTCTATTAGAAGTCAAAAATTGTAATAAGTTGTATAATCATTTTAATTCTACTACATTGTACATAAGAAATAAGAGGTATTAAGTAACAAGTATAAGAATTTATTTATTGAAGCTAAATGAATGTTTTTCCCTGTTTATGTAGCCTTTTTTACACAACTGCCCAAAAAAGGAGTGTAATGTATTTAGGGTGTATGAACGAGGTGTGACTAGAAAATAAAGGGACTAATTTTTTGTAAAACAAACAGTACGAGCCTCAAGGTCAAATATCTCATTGCCTGTTGCCTGACATCCCCCCTTTACATTCCAGCCGGTGTGATAACCGCAGCCTGCTCAGTTGGGTCACAGCCTTCATTTGTGTACAATTATGTATCTGCTGCTCGTTGGAAAAATGATAGACGTTTTAATAGAGTTAACGTAAATTTTTTAGTGAACTCAGTACATTTGCAACAGAGACCTATTCATTCTCTCTTACAAGTGTACAGTGATGAGTGTATGTCACACAGACGGATTTCTGACAAGTATAAATGGTTTAAAGAAGGGCGAGAAGAAATCAAAGATGATCCACATCCTGGATGTCCTTCTACTTCAAAAATGGACAAAAACATTGAAAACATAGGCAATCTCATCCATCCTGAAGGTCTGAAAGTCCATCAGCAAATAGGAATATTATCTTGAGGTTCTAACTACTCTCCGAAAGCGAGTAAGAAGTATGCGACATGAGTTGTGGAAGAACAAATCATGGATTCTTCATCAGGACAATACTCCAGCCCACACTGAAATGATTGTTAAATCGTTTTTGGATAATCATGGGATCCCTATGCTGGAACATCCACCCTACTCACTAGATCTAGTCCCATGTGCCTTTTTTATGTTCCCGAAAGTGAAGGAAGCATTGAAAGGAAATAGGTTTGAGACAGATGAAGCTATGAAAGAAAAGGCAACGGATTTCACATGATTTCAGAAAATGACCTGAAATACTGTTTTGAACAATGTAAAATTCGAATGGAGCAGTGTAGGGATCATAGAGGGGTGTATATTGAAGAGGATAATCTGAAAGTTAAGGAAAAAAAAAATGTTACAGCAAAAATCCTGTTATTTTGTAACCACATCTCGTATGTATGTTTTTTCCACTGTAGCAGCTCAACGGCAGAACCGATTTAAACATATGACCCTGCGTTGGAATCCTTATGTTATGGGAGTGTCACAGGCTATATAAATATGCATATATATATATTTAAATAAATTTAAAAAAAGATTATATAATACACAAATTTGTCCACCACTAATTGTCCTATATTAAAGAGCAATGGAGACAAGGAAACTTTCTTTACCTCCACCTTCATTCATTTTCCTTTCATAGCTTTAGAAATTTTTTTTTTTATAAAAATTATAATTTTCTCAGTCAACTTTAAAAGTTGCATGTTATTTCCTTGCAGGGAGAGTTCAGAACATTAATAAGGAATTCAAAAATGTCACATAAATAAAAAAAATTGTGTTCCTCCTCTATAAGAAAATATTATTAAATAAAAAAATCAAACTTATGTTAAAAACTCTCAATTATATATCTCATCTAATATCATATACTTTTTGTCTACCCATGTAATTTATGCTTAGAGTTAAGAAAATTTCCCAAGAAACTTAATCAAGCAGTAGTTGAACCAATTTTTAAAAAGGGGAATAAAAATTATGTTGGTAAGTGTTACTACACTTACCATTTTACCAATTTACTTGTAATTTACCAATTTACTTGTAATGGCATTGTTGCCTTATTATCTTGTACAATATTACAGACTGTAGTAAAGAAAAAAGAAAAACCAGAAAAGACAAAAACTTAAATAAAAAATCGGTTTAGGAAAAAATAAAGTACAGAAAAGGCCAATCAAAGTTTGTCTTACAGTCAAATGATGAATTTAAGGTGCGAGTTCTTTTTTTGGACATCTAAAAAGTATCTTAACTTTTTTTTTTTTATTAACTGTAGTATACAGTTAATTGAGTTGGTGTAACCACTGAGTTCTCATACCAGCTCCTATTAGGTTCTGTTAGAACCTAATAGTTCTATTAGGTTCTAACAGTTCAAGTAGTTAGAATAAAAAAATAGGTCAAGTGAAGAACCCTTGAATTACTCAGCAATATTTTACGTCCATCTTATTTTTAGTTTAAACAAATGACTTTGTTCTGAGGTCTTTTGACCTCATTTATTGATGATAAAGACTTATATTATGAAAAAGAAGGATTTGATTTAATTCAAAGAATGAATGCTACAGATTACTTAAAAAAGGGAATAATTGGTACTTCTATTGAAAAATGATATTTTCATAAGTTCTTCATATTTTCTATCTAGAGGGTGTACTTGGTTTAATACTCGGCTACAGTGAAATTGAAACATAAGAAGAACTTCATATTTCCTGAGCCAAAGAGGTAGTGTATCGGAAAATTTTACCTGTGAATACTACCAAAGATTTTTAACAGCTTATTGAATTACATAAAAAACTGTAAAAGTACTGATATATACATAAAATGTTTGTTTCACTGAAGACTGTGTATGGAGTTTTTCCAACTGCAAAAATGACTTTTAAAAATTAATCATAGATTGAAAAAGAAAGAAATTTGATTTTTACTTACTTTGAAATGAAAATTTCTCATATTGTACTTATTTCTGTTTCATTAATTATACATCAAAGTAACATTAAGTGCTGCATCCACTGCTGTTCCATTGATTATTTAAAAAAAAATTGTTTTCAAAATAATTTTCCTGATGTAATTCCAAAAACAAATTTTTCCTTAAGAGAAACTTAATTTTTCAAGATTTATTCTGTCATACACTTGCCGCCAAGGGACAGAGAGCTTGGCGTGGCGACAAATACTATCCAATGTAAAAACATATCCCTCGCTCTAAGTAATCCCCATAGCAAAATTCTGTCTTTAACATACGAATGCAACAATTCTGATACGAAATATAGTCGGCTACGTACAATGTAAAATCTAATAAGGGACATTACATTTTATATAGTTCCTCAAAATAATATCCGTTTAATTCCCAACTAGAATGCTCTCCTCTTAATTATCTTTATCTTCAGCGTAATTGTCACTATTATCATTGTCAAACATAAAGAGACAATGAAAGATTCTGTTAGAGAATCAATTAACGATTCTTGGTTTCACCTTCGATTTTTTTAATCTTTTCACATTAAGGTTTCCATTGTTCGTTACTTATCAAATTCATTTTATTTTCACACAGTTTCTGTACTTCTGACATCTTAAACGTTATGTTATGGATCGCAACACATCGTATTACCTCTGTACCATCTCAAACGCACTTATATCAGGATAATAAGGTGGAAGCCGCAGAACTTAATGGCCATTTTTTTTCCAATAATTTCGCATATTTGTATCATTTTCTGACCATTTCTCAGCCCACTTCAAATAATTTTTAATTTTCATAGTACATGGTAATCACCATTTTTTTTTTTTTTTTTGGCTGTCCTAGTTATCATTGCGTTATGGAATAAAGACTACTTCATCTCCGACGTGAATTATAATTAAGCGTTCATCCTCATTTATTGGTAAACGAAGTTTTACACCGCTGTCGTAAGCCCATGATTTTGCCGCTGAATGAAATGATAAAACATAGTATTCATATAAGTATACGATCACCCGGTTACATTTTCTAAAATCAACGATTGCCTTCAAGTCTGATATCCTTTTATGCCTAATATCATGTTTTTCAACTTAAATTTTCGTTTCGTTTTCTCTTTTAGGCCACCTAAAACCTAATCTTTCAAAATTCTTCTTAAATTAATTTCACTACCGTTACAATTAATTTTAATTTTCAATTCTTTACAAAATTTGTTAACTGTTGGCAGCTCCCCCGTCTTTGAGTCTGCTTTGAACATGAGTCCTGGATAACACACGTAACTGCAATTCTCTCCACACACTTCTCTCTTTTTCTGTTTAGCCTCCGGAATCACCGTAAGGTATTACTTCAGAGGATGATGTGAATGAAGTGTAGTCTTGTGCAGTCTCAGATCGACCACTCTTGAGAAGTGTGGTTAATTGAAACCCAATCACCAAAGAACACCGGTATCCACGATCTAGTGTTCAAATCCGAATAAAAATAACTACCTTTACTAGGATTTGAACCTTAGAACTCTCGACTTCGAAATCAGCTGATTTACGATGTCGCGTTAACCACTAGACCAGCCCGGTGGCCTTCCACTTCTGTAGAGCAATTAAGTGCTTGTCGTTTTTTAAATTTACTACAGCTAAAGAAATCATACACGCTGTTTACAATTTCGAGCGTCTGCCTTCGAAGATTTTTACCTTTAAAAACAGAAAAAATTCAGCCAAAACTATTCGCACATGAACAAACTACTTTATAAAGTTTGAACCACAAACCATGATAAAAACGTTTTATAAGATATCTTATCGTACATTACTGACTATGTAACAAAATACACTACACACGTCAAAAGAACCTTATTGAGAGGTAGAATCACAGATCAGAACTTTATGTACTAGGAAAAGCAAAAGAAAAACAAAAATAAAATAAATAGAAATAATTATTTTGTATTTCAAACAGTATGTCATTTTCTAAATATTGTATAGACACAAAAATACTTTGCTTCGTATACAACAGTTGCATCATGTTTATGGTACTAATCATGGTGTGTCAATGTTTCAGAGAACAATAGTGCAGCAGTGATGTACGGACGGATTATCCAAGCTCGGCCATTAGGTGGCGACTACTGTACTTTTAATGATAAATTGTATTTACTGTATATGTCTCCCTCTACGAATCATGAGACCTTGCCGATGGTGGGGGGGCTTGCGTACTTAGTGATACAGAGTAGCTGGACCGAAGGTGCAACCATGTCGGAGAGGTACCTGTTGAGAGTCAGACTAAGGAATGATT
>JAAAKQ030127695.1:0-13599 GCA_010016005.3 Zanna intricata | reverse complement strand
AGTAATTTTCCCGTATATTTAAGATGGCTGAAAGATACATGGAAGGATTTGCCATTTGGTGTGAACCAAAGGATCATGTAACCGATTGTTACTTTTGTTTAACAAGTGTGTCTGGAATTTCTAAAAAATCTTAACTTACTGTAAGATATCCTTCACTGCAATCTTCAATCAGGCCTGTACCTCACAGTGAAATTATCCCAGTTCCTGCCACCTTGGAAATCAGCCACCATCATCAAATCATGAGCCACCTTGGTAATCAGTTTGGTCTCTTTTATCATATAAAGGAAAAAAAAGTAGTGTTAAATTTTTTTTTTTTTTTTCCCCCCAGAAATGGATGAACTATAATAAATATACTTTTGTATAAAGCTAATGGTTTTTATTTTTTCCAAAAATTGGATGATGTATAGTTCATCCATTATTTTTCCATAAAAATTTTGTTGTCATTTTTTGTCATAGTTACAGCACAATTATCATAATTAATCAATAAGCACCTTGTAAAACAATCACTAATTTTTTTCTTTTTTGAAGATATTTAAAGAAAATTTAAATTAAGTAAATCATTTCACAAAAATATTAAATTCATATTAAAAATTTAATAAACAGCATTTAATAATATTAAAAAAACACATACACACATAATTACAAGGATTCTTGAAATTCCAAAATGATTAAACTGAATGACTTAGACGATAAATGCATAATGATGATGTAACAAAATTAACATATCAAAAAATCTAACAACACACACATATACATATATTTTTTTGTAAAGTTTGCCATAAAAAATATTAAATTTTACAACAAAACAATCTGAACTAAAATATTCTAATGAGAAGTAGAACAGTACATAACATAAATAAACCATCTGTACTGTTTGCAACATTTATGTTTCAAAACCAATCCAAATAAATATTCTTATTCAACATAAAAATGAAATACAAACGTGCAACTAATATTACTATACGACAATGGATTTATATAAATTGCAACATTTAAACCAGAGAAGAAAATATGCTTTCATTGAAAGATTCAGAATGATTTTTTTTTTTTACTGAAATAGTAAAAGTAAGCAATAATAAATTGTCAACTATCCTTTACTTAAATAAATAAAAGATTTTAAAATATTTATGATTCTCTTATGTCATCGGTTAAAGTTTGTACAATAAGCCTCTTCTGTGAATCATATTTATAATGATGTGATTCAAATAATTTACTTTCATAAAATGGTTTAACATCTCTAATGTTGATTTGTTTCGCCTGTAACAAATGAATTACAAAAATTAATTTATGAAAAGAAAATTATTTCACAGTATATACTAAAACAATTTAACACGTTCGCTGCTGATGACACACAAGTGAGTCAGATATATAAAATGTCACGTGTGGATGACGCACTAGCGTGTCATAGCCCAGACTAATTATTCGTCCTTCTTCCAGCTGATTTGAGCAATCGATAATTAGTCAATATTTTAAACTCGTGGTGTTTACGTCTAAGTGTAGTTTATTGTGTACTAAAGTGTGTTTCGTTTTTAATTTTTTGAGTCTTATTACTTTTAATGAAAATGGATGACTTTTATGGTATTCAGCCCAGTACGTCAGCTGATTAAGCACATTTGTCAATAAGTGAAATTGATGGATTAATTGATTGTGGTTCCTATTCTGAAGCTGCTGCAAGCGATGATGATGCTTTAGATTTTCTTTTATGCAGAAATGAATCAAGCTGTGGCAGTGTGTCTGAAACAGACGATCCTGTAACTACGGATGTCAGTAATATTAGTAACAAGGACGGGAATTCAGACGGCTTTGTTGATGCACCAGAATCCTTGAAGACATTTCAGTTTATTAATCTTGTACGAATGAGTGTTCCAATTCCAGGCAATAACACTCCTTACAATTATTTTAAATTACTGGTTGACGATGTGTTATTAGCGTCATTTGTGAAGGAAACAAACCTCTATGCTGAAGATCTGTTTTTGTCTGCAAAAACCAAAGAAAAATCCTGGATAACGAGGTGGAAAGATTTAACGATTTCTGAATTAAAAGTATTCTTGGGCTACTTTTCCATATAGGTAATGTAAAAATGCCAAAGATCCAAGATTACTGGTGAAAGGACAAATTATTCAAAACCTGTTTTGGAGAGTATATGTCACAAGACATTTTGTTTCAACGCATCAGTGTATAAAAAAAACCACAAAGAAACCGTCAGCGAGTAAATCTTTTCATATATTTTCTTTTAAAAAATAGATCAGCCTAAAAATTAAAGTCATACCAATGATATATAAGTAGACACACTTGTGCGTCAGACATTATTTATGTATTAAAATCAAATAAAAAAATTATTTTAAATTTTTTCTGTAATAAAATAGGGCATTTAGTATAAAATAAAACAAATGAAGAAAAAAAAAATTTCAGCACTGACAATAATAAATCATGACAAGGCAGCAGTGAACGTATTAATAAGAAAGCATTATTTAACCATTAATGTTTTCAGGATAAAATAAAATTATGAACACTTTTTTTTAAGCTAAATAAGTATATTGTTGCCAATCATTGACCAAGCAATTCATAACCACCAGAAAGATAACCACCAAAAAAAACTAAAGGTACTCATAGGTAACTACTTATTTTATCCTAGAAATCATTCAAGGTACATTTTATAACTGAAAGAAAGTATAGTAATGTTTTCTCTTTCAGTCTTAAAAAAAAAAAAAAACAGATATAACAAGAGACATTAAAAAAATGAATTATTTTTTTGTTTATCTAATCATAATTTTAAAAGTCAAAATAAAAAATTACCTAATAGGAAAGGGTGAAATTATCTTTACTATATTTTATTCAATTACTTTTGTTTTAAATCAAAACAAAAATAATTGAATACTTTAATACACATCATGATCATCAGTATCTTATAGTTTCCAACTGCTAGTCAGATCTACTTGAAATGTAAGCTGCTCATTTCTTCTTACCCTGCCACCACTTTTCTTATATTATCTCCTGCCACATTTTAAATTACCTTCTTTCATATAAGAAAGTAAGGGAAAAATAAAAGATGAAGTGGGTCCCATACATGCTTATTGGCAACAAAGAAAAAGCTGATGTTTTTGGATTGACACTTTCTTGACACTATAACTCATTATTATTACATTCTACAACTGAATAAAAAATATAATCCGCCGACATGTCATAAGATTTATAACTAAATAAAATGTATAATAATAAATAATCAACTCACCCTATCAAGAAAATCTTTTTCATGTATTTCAACAACATTTTCTCTTATACCTCTACCGCGATTAAAAGCCAAATGTTCATTAGTCATTTGTTTTAATATGTAATACAATAATTCTGTTGAATCTTTCTTAAATGTCAAATATTTTCTAAATGTCTGAAATAAAACCATACAAAAACCATTATCAAAAAACAAGTATTATTTTTACATTATACAAAAAGTAGTGGAAATATAATGCACAGTCGCTTATAATTTGGAAATGAAATAAAAAATAATCTGGCAGTCAGCCATAAATATGTGTTTCGAACCCCAGAACAGTCAACAGTTTTTTGCCGAAAGCTAAACTTTTGAATTTTAAATTATGACAAACTCTAGTGCTAATCTTCCTCTATGAATCATGAAACCTTGCCAATGGTAAGGGGGCTTGCATGCTCAGTGATACATAACAGTTGGACCGAAGGAACAACCATATGGAAAAGATATCTGTTAAGAGCCAGACTAAGGAATGATTCCTGAAAGAGGGCAGCAACTCTTTGAGTAGTTGTTAAGGGCGTATAGTCATTTTTTAAACGGCCATATCAACATCACTCGATCTTTTGAATACTGCGCAGCTAAAAGCAATGGAAACTACAGCGTTTTTTTTTTCAAGAAACTGTAGCTCTCTGCATTTTCATAAAAGAGGCGTTTTCTGTGGTAAAAAATTCCAGAGTTCCCCGTTTGGATCTCTGGGTGAGGACTATTAAGGAAGGGATCACCAGAAAATTGGAAAATAACATTCTACAAGTCGGAGCATGCAATGTTAAACTAAGGTCGGCAGAAAATTTAAAGGAGATGGTAGATTAAATGTAGATGAAGTAGGAATTAGCAAGATTTGGTGAGAAGAGGAAATCAACTTTTGGTCAGGTGAAATTAGATTAAGTCAACGTCAAATAAAGGGCAGGCAGGAATAGGTTTCGTAATGAACAAGATGGGGAAGAGAGTAAGTATTTAAAAAACTCAGCGATAGAATCATTATAAGAATAAAATCCAAATCTAAATCAACAACTGTTAACGTCTACATACCTACAAATGTCCATGATGATGATGAGGTAGAGTGTATTTACAAAGAAATTGACAAAGCAATTAAACAGGATATAAGGGAATGAAAATTTAATAATAGTTGGAGATTGGAATGCAAGCACTGGAAATGGCAAGGAAGGAAATATTGTGGGGGAACACGAGCTGGGCAAAAGGAATGAAAGAGGGGACCAACTTATTGAGTTTTGCACGAAGTATAATTTAGTAATAGCCAACATCCAGTTTAAAAATCATAATAGAAGAATATACACAAAGAAACAGCCTGGTACTGCAAGGTTACATCACAGTTAAACAAAGATTTAGAAATCAACTCCTCGATTGCAAAGCATATCCTGGAGCAGACATTGATATCGACCATAGATTAGTGATGAAATGTAGATTGGGATTTAAAATCCAAAAGAAAAGATGTCACATGAATCAGAGGAGTTTAGATAACCTTGAGAAAGAGGCGGTGTAAAGAATTTTGAGGACATTGCAAGAGGTCTGAGTAAAAATGATAAGGATAGAAAATATAGAGGAATGGGAGAATTTAAAAAAGTAAATTCTTAAATCAGCAGAACCGAACTTAGGTGGAAAAAAGAGAATGGGTAGAAAACCTTGGATATCGGAGGATATATTGCAGCAGGTGGATAAACATAGAAAGTAAAAATGTTACTGAAGAAGAAGGTATAAAGAACTATCAACAATTAAGAAATAATATAAACAGAAAGTAAAAATTAACAACAGGAACTAAACTGCAACAGTAGTAATTGAAGAGCACATGTAAGAAGCAATAATAAAAAGGGAGTCGGACAAGGATGTTTCCTACCTCCATTACCTTTTAGTCTACATAAAACTAGTAGTTAATATTGTTAAAGAACAGTTTAAATCCGGAGAAACAGTGCAAGGTAAAAAAATAAAGATGCTACGATTTACTGATGATGTAGTAATTTTAGCTAAGAGTAATTAAGATTTAGAAGAAACTATGAATGGCATGGATCAAGTCCTATGCAAGAACTACTGCATGAAAATAAACAAGAACAAAACGAAAGTAATTACATATAGTAGAAATAATGTAGATGAACCACTGAATATAAAAATAGGAAGAGAAAAGATTATGGAGGTAAAAGAATTTTGTTTTTTGGGAAGTAGAATTACTAAAGATGGACGAAAAAGAAGCAATATAAAATGCCAAGTAGCACAGGTGAAACAAGCTTTCAGTCAGAAATATAATTTGCTTACATCAAAAATTAATTTAAATGTCAGAAAAACTCTTTTGAAAGTATATATTTGGAGCATACCTTTATAAAGATATGAAACCCAAATAATCAGAGTACTTAAGAAAAGATTAGAAGTTTTTGAAATTTGGTGCTATAGGAGAAAGTTAAAACTCAGATAAATGAATAAGCGATAAGTGATAAATGAATTGGTGTTGCAGCAAATTGATGAAGAAAGAAGTATTTGGAGAAGTATAGTTAAAAGAAGAGGCAAACTTATAGGCCACATGTTAAGGCATCCCAGAATAGTCGCTTTGATATTGGAGGTACAGGTAGATGGGAAAAATTGTGCAGACAGTTGTTTTGAGTATGTAAAACAAATTGTTAGGGATGTAGGATGTAGAAAATACCGAAATGAAAAATGACTTGCACTAGATTGAGATTCTTGGAGAGCTGCATCAAACCATTCAAACGGTTGAAGACAAAAAATAAAATAGTGTCAATATTTAATTCTCTGCCATTTTTCTTTCTTCCGGGTCTTAATGATGCACTCATGTCTTGTCTCTCACCACATATTGAAAAGGAAGTCATCTCCATCGTTACGATAACGTTTCAAAAGCTATTTATAATAATCCTTTTGTTGTTTATACTTTTTTGAGTTCGCACAACACCCACCTCGAACAGATTTTACAATAGCCCAATCATATAATAATTGGTCCTACCCATTCTTTTGATCTGGGTGGCAATACATTATGATGCGAAGGTCATTTTGAATCAACTTATCCACCTTCTTTTGGTGCTTCTCATCATCAGTCAAAGAAACTGCCCACCTATTCACATTACTTTGATCAATATTTTCATCACTGTGAACAGTTTTTAGACAAAAAAAAGTCACTATCATATCAATTCTCCACAGTTAAAAACTCAATAACTACTTGTTGTTTTTGATGTGTTGACATAGCAGTCGACTTAAATAGCCATATTTAAGCCATATTCAACAGAAAAAAAGAGCCATATTCAACTCTATAGCAACAGTGAATGACAGAAAATGAAATAGAATGTATCAAATTAAGGAATGCTTACAGTAGGGGAAAGAACCTAAAATACTGCAGCACTTGTTGCTTTCTACAAATTTTTTTTTCTCTCTATGTTCCAGTGCGCATGTCATTTCAGCCAACCTTGATATCTTATGTTAATTAACTTTAACTAACGATGAACTCCATGTTAAATAACATTTTTTTAATTGAAAAATTTAATTTCTTAATAACTTTAAAACTACAACTGTTACAGAAGTTATTTCATATGTAATATTAGAAATAATTTGTTTCACTATTAAATCTAAAAATATATACATCCAAAATTTCTATAAAGAAATGCATTAATTACAATTAATTTATCAAACAAAATTTTCACATCAAGCCAAGCAAGACTGATTTATATTACTATCTAACTAATAATGGATCAAAATAAATGCTTAGAAAAATTCTCATTACTACTGAATTTTTTTATTTATCTTACAACATTTGACATTTAAATTTTTCTCTCATATTTTCTGAAGTTGTAGCACCATATTACTTGTTCGCAAGAATTATTACTTTTATAAACAATGTTTACTAGTGTTTTAGGAGAATACTTAAATAGTGTTTTAGGAAATAGGTAATACCTACCTATTATCTGAAACAAGCTATTTTATTGAAATTAAAAAATGAACTTACTTTATATAAACGTAATCATTTAGACAAAAAAAAAAATCTTAAAAATATCAGTTAATTCTTCTTGAAATATTTCCCTGAAGATAAATGAAAAATCTTTTTTTTGACAATCACTCTGATAAGACATAAAAATAAAATTGTCTCCCTTTCAAAAAAAAAAATTGTCAAAACTTGTCTTAATTGCAGTTTTTTACAGTTGGAATTAAAAAAAAAAAAATTTCAAGCAATGAAAATGAAAACAAGTCAGATTGTCTAACTTTCACTGAAACTTTATTTCATTTCAAATGAAAGTCCTTTTCATAAGAAATCCTCTGACCGAGGACTCCCTTCTAGGTTAATAAATATGATCTGATATTTTGAGGATCACCAAAAAGTTCAACCTGCACTTAGTATTTCACAATGAAACAATAACATAAAAGAAATGCCGATGAGAATATACAACGTCAAAGGAGTTCAGCAAATAGGGCCAAGCAATAAAATCTAACATAAAGTAATAAAGATAAGGTCAACAAAAAAACAGCATATAAAAAATTTAATTGATTGACCATAACAAATATTTTTAAAGAAATGTAAGAAAAACAAAAACTAAACTTTTAGATGAAGCAATCCAATGAGCATGTTAAAATATTATGAGTAGAACAATAATGAAACGAATTAACTTTTGAAAATTTCAGGTCACTTTACTACTACTACTACTACTGCTACTTGAACAGAAAAAAATCTGTCACACATATGTGAATAATTACATTATTCAAAAAATTTTTTAATCCACTTTTTTTAACAGATTTGTTGTAGCCTGTTTTTCAGTCATGTTTAAATAAAAAATTCAAATATTACTGATCTCTATATTAAAAAAAAAAAAAAAAAAATCAGTTTTTTATAATTACAAATCTAAAACACATAAATCATCCATTAGAATAGTAGTGATCATTATGGAAGTAACAAAAGGTCTTGGAAAAAATCTCATCAGCGATATACTTACATCTCTCATTGATTTCATAACACTATATTTCTGTGTATCTACAAAACTTTCTAGCATCATTCTAATAGCCATATTAACATCATCTTCTTGAACATAAGCTCTTAAATGCATGCGGGCATGAGCTTCAGCCATTCTTATCATACTTTCTATATGTCTGACAGTTATCGGTAAACTTCCAGTAGCCTGAAAATAAAATTCTTTACTTAATAAATTCAACAATAGTTTTTTCTCAACGGTTGTTAATTTTCTAAATCAAAATCTTTCAAAAAAAGTTAATTTATGATATATGATATTAGTTGAGTAGATCAAAAATTACTTTTTAAAAACGGAGGACATTGCTGTCCTTCATTTATCCTCCAATGATTGTGTCAAATTTACAGTAATAAACACTGCAAACACTGACTTGATGGAGGGGATGTTATGTATTCAAGTTTCAATCAGACATGACATTTTTTCCACACTCCATAAACCATATCATTTATACATAAGCAATTGTTACAGGGCGTCAGCCTGATATTCTAAAATTAAATAAAGAAATGAATAATGTTACAACTGAAAAGCCTATAAGAGACTGTACCAAGGAAGTCAAAAAAAGGATACCTAAGACAAGCAAAAATAATTCAGTTTTATGATCTAACTAATTAGAGCTTAAATATAATCTCTTAGATCTTAATTTAAGATCTGAAAAATTATGTTTACTGTGTTGTACAACCATAAGGGAAGTTTTCTAATATTCATGAAACTTGGGTACACAGTAACAATATTAGCTGCTTCTAAGTCTAATCCAAAACTAATAAGGCAAGGTGCTCCTAACATAAAGGATGTTTGTTGTTCTACATGACAAGGAATGGTCTCGATCTATAAGTAAATGTAATGTAACAATAACATATACCTCAATCAACAGGCTGATGTCCAATTACCCTTAAAGACATAGATAAATTTTAAAGAAAACAACAAACCCAAGCCTGATAAGGATTGAAATGCAGAATCTTTTTTTCTGTTTATCATCTGGAGCCACCATATGATATTACTTCAGAGGATAATATGTATGAATATAAATGAAGTATAGTGTTGTAATCTCAGATTGACCACATCTGAGATGTGTGGTTAATTAATACCCAACTACTAAATAACACCAGTATCCACAATCTAGTATTCAAATCCATATAAAAGTAACTAACTGCCTTTACTAGGATTCTTGACTCTTGACTTTGAAATGAGCTGATTTGCTAAGACAAGTTGAACCACTAGACAAACCCAGTGGATTTGAACTGCAGAACCTACTAGATAAAAACCAAACGCTACCACTCTGTCATGTAGGATAAAACCTTTTTTTTTCATTTTGATTGAACAATTAAGTACACAAAGCAGATTTTTTTAACGTTCTTTTACCTTTCAACAGATTTTCTTTCAGTCATTTTTAAATAAAAATTTAAATGTTACTCATTTCATTTACTAAAAAAAAAAAAAAATCTGAATTTTTATAATTTTCAAACCTAAAACTTATCATTAACTTGTTGGAATAGGTAATTTAATACACTTTCATGAGAGAGAAAACAAATGGAATTTAATTTATATTTAACTTAGTCTTTGCTTTTACCTTATAATAGTAAACACACTATAACCTATTCATAATATAATTATGCAGCATAATGCAGTTCACATTTTAAAATGGTACATCCCACTTCATGTTTCCCACTGCACACTTAGTAATGAGAGCAATACTAAGGCACGGGATAGACAAGAAAAGTACATTATAATTAAGATTCTTGATCAAAAGTTGTAAACGATCAGAATTTGTTTCATATTGAAGAGACATAACAGCAATTATATACTTCAAATAACGAACGTAAGTGGAACAGTAAAATTAAAAAAGGTTGAAAATGGACAGTTTGTGCACAGACAAAGTCTTCTACAACAGATGGGAATACAGATAGGTTGACACAGTTGTTTTGAAAAGATGACAAAGTTAACTTGCTGTGTTGGGAATACCGAATATCAGCAAAGTTAGTACTTAGCATGAAAATTATCATCATAAATGAGTTATGACATAAAAAGTATACTGGATAGATACATTTGCAGTTGCTGACAAACATAGAATTATATGCTAATAAGCATCACAAAAATGGCTTTAGAAGGAGGAAAGTGCTTTCTCAAGTGCATCAAGTGCGTTATGTCTCGACCAGAACCAAATGAGCTTTGATGCAATGGCATCACACAGTCTCTAAAACCAAAAATGTGAAAATCATACATCAGATGAGAAGATTATACCTTTTGGGATTTTGAAGTAGTGAATATCAAATTCCTCAGGATAATTATAAAGTTAACTTTGAATATTACTTGACACTCAATGAAAGCTCAGTTAAGGCTGTCAAAAAAAAACATACACAAATTTTGGTATCTCTTTCCAGGGTAATTCTCTTCCACAATGGCTGTTTGTACCTAACCAAACAATGCCACTTACTTATTTTTCTGCTACAATGAATTCTAATATTTATGAATTTTAGGATCATTAATAAACCATTTTTTTTTATTATGGCCTTTAATCTTACCAATGATTCTTGTCTAAGTTGGCTGTACATTTTTGCAACTTTATCTTGATCCATGTTTTGTAACTTTGGACGAATATTTTGTTTTGCATATACAATGTATTTTTTCAAAACTTCTTGAGGTATTAATTCTTCTGATGGTTCATCATCAACAATAAATTCTTTTCCGTCAGGTTTTGGATGATGTTTTATATGTGAATTAACAACAAACCTTGCCAAATGTTCATCTTTGACTGTATCTACTTCATCACGAACGACACAAAGTATGTCAAACCTTGACATAATTGGTTCTGATAAATTAACCTGAAAGTAAATAGAATTTTTCAGTGAAATTTATTTAAAGTAATTATTATCGGTATATCTATTTATACATAGAGGCAAACACATGATTCATATATGCTAAAGAATTTCATAAGCTTTACATAACTAAGATAAAGACTATCAAATACTGCAATTTGTTACTATTGTACTTAAATCCTTATATTATAATACATAAAGCTTACTTGCTAGAAAAAATACTTTTTAACAGTTTTGTTCAAAAAGATCTGATTATTCTACTTTAACTTTCAATATGCATTCAGTTCAATCAAGAATAGACATAATTTTCATCTACTTACATGAATCTACAATTTATTAAATAATTGTTTATTATATTTACAAATAAGAACTGTACAACTTCTATAGATAATATTTTGAGACACGAGATAAAATTTCCATTTTCTAATAAGAAAAAATATTCAGATATTATGTTATTGGTTTCATCAGTAGAGATAATGAGGAAATATCAAGAAAGCAATACATACATAGAACTATATGTAACACTAAAGCTCATAACAGCAATTTCAATAGATACAATTGTGCTAATGTATGTAGTAAAGAGATTTACAATTACCATAACAAAGTTATATTTTAAATATACAAACACAACATATCTTTACCATGTTTTGATTATATTTGCATTAATCTACCTGTTTGGTTATAGACAAAATGATGATCCAGTCAACTTAGATGATCAGATCATGTAAGAGTATGACAGCCTTACAGAATTTTAAACTTATTTAAAAAAATTTTTTTTTTCATTATTGGATTCTGTAATGCGGAGAATAGCTGAATTTTACTATTATTTAACACACACACACACACACACACACACACACAGTCTGTTCAGAAAATAACCAAACAATTTTAATTACATGCCAACTGATATTTAGTGATGTGTGATTTGTACCAATGTATTCCACATAACCTTCTCTGTAACCACACAGTTGATACCTCATTCAGTTTTCATGCTGCTGTTATTTGAGGGCAACATGTTTAAGTGTTAGTAGCAATTTTTTTTGATGATTGAACTTTTGTTTTAATGTCTTAGCCGTAAGCCCAGCTTTCATTTTTCATTATGATCTTTTGCATGAATATTTCATCATTGGCTTATTCAAGATGTTGCCAACAAATGTCCACTCCATGTTCTTTCTGCTGTTCGGTAATCAAATGAGGAACAAATCTGTGCATATTCAATTTTTCAGTCAAAATATCACGGCATATCCAATTCAAATGCTCTAACCTCTTCTGCAAATTCTCTGACAAACAATTGGCGATTTGTACGTACCAGATTATTGATTTTCTGAACATGGTATCATTAACTTAAGTGGAAGATCTTCCTGATCAAAGGTCATCTTTCACCACTATTAAACTGACTGATGAACATTCTTAAATCATGAAAACCATTCTTAACATTGCGTATGATCCAGAGCAACATCTCCATAAGCTTATTGAAACACTTTTACAAAAGTTTTTTCCCAGTTTCACAAAAGTTTTTTTGTTTTATCATTGCTCCCAAAAATCACACACTACAAAAATCGCTACTAACACTTAAACACATAAAACCTAAAGAACAATGAGGTTATAGAGCACGTAAAGTGGAATGCAATGCTGTCAACTACATGTCACTAAATATCTGCGTTAAAAACAAAAATAAATAAATGTAATGATTGTGGTAGTATTTATATAGAAAAAACAAATAGATCTTTTAAAACTAGATTTCTTGAACATTGTAGAAATTACAAAAATAATAAATTTGTTTATCTAAGCAGGATACAACAATTATCTAAGTATCTAAGATTATCTAAGTAGGAGCAACAACAATAACAGTAAACATTCTATTTCTGATATTAACCAAATTTAGAAATATTAGAGAATTAATAAGGATGACAAAAAATAAATATATTAGAAAAATATAACATATATAAGTAAAAACAAAATTTCAATTTGATAAACAATCAAACAACATTTGAGGAAAATGATTTATTATAAAAATTGCAACAGATATCAGCACCTGTATAAATTAATATGCAGTTTTTATTATTTTACTACGAGATGTGTTTTTAAAGTAAGTATCGTTTTGAAATAAAGCCGATGCAGCGCTGCAGTCAGTGTCTTGCACATATGCATTGTGTACTTACATCTGTTGGCAAGCCACAGATGCCATTACAGCCAAAATCAATCATGTTTAATTTACTTTTGCTTATTTAAAATGCCTCTGCCAATTGAGAATCCCACCGAATGTGAAATACGTGCTGTTATTAGTTTTCTATGTGCTAAAGGCGAAAAACCGGTTGAAATTCACCATCAGATTTGTGAAGTGTATGGGCAAAAAGTTATGAGTGAGAGAATGGTATGGAAATAGGTTAGAGCTTTCAAGGATGGCTGAACAAATGATCATGACGAGGAACGTAAAGGGTGACCTCAAGTGATCAGTGATGATTTGGTGCAAAAAGTCAATGAAAAAATTAAAGAAAACAGACGCTTCACGATTTCTTCATTATCACTGGAGTTCCCTCAAGTTTCAAGAAGTGTT
>JAAAKQ030127684.1:0-13599 GCA_010016005.3 Zanna intricata | reverse complement strand
TATAGTGTCTTATCTTGGCTTGTTTGGAGATGCATTTCTTGTTATAGGTGTTTCGTGTGACCACTTGTGCCATTGCTCGTCTGTGTGCTCTTTCTTGCCAGGCTATTTTCTCGTTTAGATTCCATGCGATGGATTCACCTAAATATTTAAATTTTGATAATATTTTAATTCTGCGACCATTGACTTCCAAATGTTTCCGCTGTGTCTTTCTAGTGAACATTGTTTCTGTCTTCTTGTACGAGATCTGAAGCCCAATTTTCGCTGCGATAGAGGCCAATGATTCTACCTGGTGTTCAGCCTCTTCCTCTGTTTCTGCAAGGAACGCGAAGACAAGGCAGCTAAGGATTACGTTGTTAAATTTACTTCCATTTTTTACTTTCTCTGGATTTTTTTCGTATCAATGTCGCATGATGTATTCTAATGCGCAATTAAACAGTGGTAATGGTGACAATCCGTCTTCTTGCCTGAGACCAGTTTTTAAGTCAAAAGGGGGGATATCTTATTTATGTTCAGGGAGATATCTCCCCCTGAACTTCACCTTCGACCGGGTGCCCGCCATCGTCAGCTCCAACATTTTCATCAGTTTTGGGTACAGCCAAAAATTCCTCAGAATCCTAAGCATAGATGGTCTATGGATACTGTCATATGCCTTCTTGAAATCCACAAATGTAATGATTAAGCCCTTGCGTCGCAACTTGTACATATCCATAATTAGTTTTAAGGTGATAATTTGTTCTGTACAACTTCTCCAGGGTCTGAATGCCCCCTGATATTCTCCTAATTCTTTCTCCAGTTGATCCTTTATAAAGTATTATAAAGTATTCTAGAGAAGATCTTGTACGTATAATCTAATAGGGAGATCCCTCTATAGTAGTTTGGATCCATCTTATCGCTTTTCTTGAATAAGGGATGAATGATTGCTGGGACCAGTGGGGAAGTCTCTCGCTGTTCCAAGTTTCAGTAAGTTCATATTTCCAATACTCGGCAACTGTTTGGTCTTCTCCGCTCGAAATATAGTTTTTCATTTCCTTAAGGGCTTGTTCGATTTCTTGTAGAGCAGGTGGAGTTAATTTTGATTGCTCTGTTTTCACTGGTGTGTCCGTGTCAATTCTCAGGAGTTCTTCAGGCTCTTCCGCATTTAAAAGTTCTTCGAATGCTTTGGCAAGGATTCGGGCATTTTCCCTATTGCTGTGTGCTACCTTTCCTTCTTTGTTCTTAAGCATTAACGTTGGTGCCTGGTAACGTTGCAATCGTCTTTTGAAAGTTTCGTAGTATTCCCTGGAATTAGTTCCATGGAAATTTTCCTCGATCTTCCTTGTGATGTTATTGTGGAATTGTCGTTTGGCCTGCCGAAGAATTTTCTGTGTAAGTTTTCTTTGCTCGATTAGTTCTTGAGAGGATTTTTCAGACCTCACTCCTTGATGTCTCACCCAAGCTTCGTGTCTAGCAATGACTGCACGGTTACATTCTTCGGTCCACCACCGATGTTTTAATTTGAGGTTTGGTGGGGCAAATATATATATAAAATTATATGTTATATATAATATATATATTTTTTTCATTATTTTTTTGTCAATATTTAAATTTCTTTTGTATTCTTTTAAAAGAAATAAATTTAAATTTTAAGAAAGAAGTTTAAATTTACGATGTCTCTTCACGGAAAAGGAATTTTAGCTAAATGAGACTGAATCAAAAGAAAATAGGCTAACGAGGCTCATAAATCTCAGATTATCATAGTAGAAGACGGGTTGTGTTCAGTAATTTCGTAAGATGTCATCATGAAGACTTTTTAAGGTAAAAGGTTTGAATTGAACGAATTAACACTTTACTTACAGTTAAGGTGAAACAAAATTAAGGTTATAATTAAGCAGTAGTATCAAAGAAATAATTAAAACAATACTTCCCAAAATTTTTACCCAGATAAAAAGTAAAAGTATTTGAGGGGAAAAACAAACCAACTCTAAATATATGAATATACATTTTAATTTTTGAAATAGTAAAAAATAATCATCAAATAATGAAATAATAACTATAACTAACATTTCTATACAACTGTGTATACTGGCTCATTTTGAACTGAATTTAAAAAAAAATATATATAACGATAATTAAGATGAAAAACTGAAATATAAGGTGAAAATTAAAATGTACTATGAAACGGAATTTTCCATCGTAATTAATAATATTGCGGATTGTAACTCAATATCATACATAATCTGACTGCGATAGCAATATCATAACCACTGTCCAGGAATAGTGATCGTATTCAAATGACGGTAAAATTGCTACTTTAGTCATACTCCCGTTTTTTTTTTAAACTACAATATGAGCAAAATTAAAATTTACAAAATGTATAAAAAAAGGAAAAAGTATCCCTGGCGATGACTCATTAATAAGGGCTTGTGAATTCTTATTCACTGAGTCACAGACTGTGGGACTATATTGTCTGTTATTTTAAAGCTATTTTATGAGAAATCGATGAATACATTCCCTTCTGTCTATTACCAAAGAAGCTTAATGCAAAGAATTTTATAATTGAAAAATGTTTAAATGTGTCACAAAGAACAGGAACAAGTAAAATATCAGAAGCTAAATATATCAAATTAACATACATGAAAAACCAAAAATTATTTTAATGTATGAAATAATCAAATATGTTTAATTCTATTATTCAATTCTCTGCTATATATCTGTTGAGAATACAGATCAGTGTGTATTGGTGCTGATCAAAAGCATTTTTTCTCGAATGAGACCGTCTAGCATTAATACTGCTACTGAAATTTTCTCTTTAAATAGACAAAATGGGGAATTTAATAACAATAACTAAAAAAAATTATAATACTTTTCTGGCATTAGTTATTTATTTTTATATAGTAGAAAAATAATAAAAATAAACCGAAAAAGTTTTAAAAACTGATATTTTTAAACTTTTGTTGGTTCTCCAACCCCCAAATTACCCCGATATAAAAAAATCAGTTAGAAATATGCAACAAATAGAAAGATAGCTTTTTTCGATTTTTGCGGAGGGGAAAAATTAAAAAAAAAAATGGTAAGATAAGTATGCACGCAATCTACTGAGCTTAATAAAAAGTAAGAAAAACTTTGAGAATACTGACCCCAATAATTTACCAACAAATTGTCACATTTATATATAAGTGAAAATTACTCTCCCGCCACGTTTATTTTTTTTTAATGTCGAAAAATGTTTAAAAAATTTTTGAAAGCCCAAACCCCATTTTTTCACTGATTACCATATTTTCCTTCTTGCAGCGTAGCTGTAGAGCTATGATGACAGGAAAGTAAAAGAATATCTTTCAGTACCTTACATTTTTTATTTTTATTCTTTTTCTAAAATCAATTTTATCTTAATTATATTTTATGACAGTGTTCCTTAGATATGAACAAAAGAGGAATATAGGTACAACTGTTATCTTGGGAAAAGTTTTCGAACATCATATGCACTGTACTGAGATTCTTATTCATGTCATAAAATTTATAAAATAAGATTTTTAATAATAAAAATAAATACGTAAATTACATTGATGTAGTCATTTGTAATACTAGTAAAATAGATATTCTTAAATAAATAAATTTTTAGCAGCTCAGTTTTATTACAACAGATACGTCACAACCACGTGAAAAATGAATCTTTCCAACATTAAAATTAAATTAGTTTCTTAGAAACAAAGAAAAAACGAATCTTCAACACGAATTAATTATATTTTCATTTTTTACTATGTTATAGTTTCAATTTATTATGTTTATGAAGTTTAATTGTAAAAATGGATAGCGGAAAAATCCAAAGGAATGCAAACAGAGCAAGACAACGTTTGAAAAAAGTAGGCTACATTTATTCATCGTTTATTATAAAAAGAAGAAAAAGCGTAAGTGGATAAATTAAATTTTTTTTTAAATCTCAGTACTTTGTGCTTAAATAGGAAAATGTACATCTAAGCTAGTTCACAATAAACTATATTTAATGTAATTAAGGAATATTTAATATTCATAATTTTTATCAAATACTTTAATATTAACTTCAAATAAAGAGCTAAGCTTAACGGATATTGATATAAATTTGAAATGAGACTGCGCTCAAAAGCACGTTTGAAGACATTTACTTAAAAACTAAACTTCAATATCATTTCGATGGTTAAAGAATCATCATCAGTATACACCATGGATACCGATATAAAAACATAAGAGTTTATAAATGTAAAAAATAAAAAGCAACAAAGAAATAACTATAAAAAGAATTGGAAAATATTATTTTGAAATACCATAAAACCAGTCATTTTTTAACCGAAATTTTAGAATAGAAAAATAATAAATAAAAATAACTGTTGTTTTCTAGGCAATCCCAGTAGTGAGGGAAAAAAAATCCCAATATAATTTTAAACTATTAACACCATTCAAACCTCTATTTCCTGCCCCCCGCGACTTAGTGCTCGGATTTTAATGGGTCGATTGGATAAATTTATATAAAGATAAATGAAGATAGCATAAAGCTTAAACCAATCAAAGAAATGTACACCGCCTACAAAATTTTAAGAAAGGCGGTAACAGTTTAACTTTTTTTGATTGAAAAGTATCGTAAAAGGATTTTTAAGAACTTTAGATCTCCGTGGCGCAGTGATATTGTCTCGGCTTTTCATCCGGAGGTCCTAGCTTCGAGTCCCGGTTAGGCATGGCATTATCCATACACTACATATTTTCATCTAGGCTATGAAACTATAGCAGTTGATCCCATAATCTCAAGAAAAAAAAATTCAAACGGATTATTGGATATTGCTCCCATATCGTTTACTACGTACAATGTGGTTTCTGCTTCACTGTTGATAAGTAAGTTTTTCATCTATCTAGTTTTTCTTTATTACTTAAATTATTTTTAAAAAAAACTTTGTTTCCAATAAAAATTTTAACTAGTTTCCAGGAAATACTGGGCTACAGTTAATTTCTGTAGCCTTCCAATGTTTATAACATTTGTAACAAACTGTAGTTGCTTCAGAGAAACAGAGCTGAAGGTAGGAGAAAGCATGAATAAAAACTGTATATCATCCTCCGTATATCAGCAAGATAATAATAAGCAATAACTCTAAAAAACATTTTCGCCCAGAAAACCCCCCCACCAAAAAAAAATCATAACTTTAACCTTACCGTCCATACGTCTAGGAAATTAGTCTTTCTTCTTGGGAACGCTTATGAAAAAACTAAACCCGACGAAAATGCCGGAATTTATAAATTGGAAAGTTGTAATTTTGGGCAGGTTGAGAAAAATAAAAAAACAGATTTCGGATTATTGTAAATATAGGAGACCAAAGAAATCGGCTATCGATCAAAATTAACCGGAAATGATCACAAAACTAGTTTATTAGTAGCTATATTTTTAAAAACCGTTAATAATAAACATCAGTTTGAAATGGGAAATCATTTTAATATTAGTAAAGCAAAAATCTTATTGTTTGTTATGAATAACAACAGGGGTGAAAGATCTAATACCTGTTGAAATTTTTAAAAGTTGTTTTCTAAAACTTTTAAATTAGAAGACCATAAAACTGTTATCTTTTTTCTTAAAAGTTTGTCAATAGGCGGGGCTATTTTTTAAACATTTTTGTAAGGGTCATGCTGTATTTATCTTTCTTGAGATAAATTTTATATTTCCACCGTATAAAAGAGGCGAGCAATAAGTAAGTTGTGGTTTACTGAATTGCAGGTTTAGATGAATTAAATATTTTAAGCAAACTTTACACTTTGTATTGCAATTACCAGAATCGACAGTAGTTGTTTTTTTGTCAATTAATATTTTATTCTGATCATTATTATTCTTTTGCTATTTATTACGGTTATTTTATTTTTATTTTACCGCAGTATCTATTGAAAAATGGTAATTTAAGTTTATATTTTAAATTAAATTATTTTTTAACGGTTTTTTTAAGCGAGTTATCATCTTCTGTTTCATAAACTATATATATATAAAAAAAATGACTACGATCATTCAATTGAACAAAGAATAAAATATTTGGCTTAATTCGAGAAATATCACGGTACAAAAGATTCTATCCACCAAACTCGTACAACAACGATGTTAAAATCCTATTTACATGTTCGCCTACGATTACGGTATTTTATGGTTTCTCTGGAAACGAAATTGATCAATTTTGAAATCAAGTTGTCTTTGTCGATTAGAGATTTAAATTATTTTAAAATTAGCTTCTCTACTGACCAAGTGCTTAAAAATTATCCATAATAATGAAAGCAAATATTTAAATTTAAAATATATTGTTACACTTAATCTATAATAATTTATGCTTTTCAAATATTAAACCTTTCAATTAGAGTTTGTAAGCAAAACCGTAGTTAGACTTACTATTCACTAATTCAGGTAGAACTGTACTCTGGTTGGCACCAGGGAACAGTACTTTGATAGGTGAAAAGGGGTGGTTATGGAAAAGGTAAGGAGAGAGTGATTTTAGAGAGTTAAGAGGTAAAGTTATTCAATTATTTGTAGAATCACAGAAACAAGCAAGGGTAATGTTATAGTACTAGTATTAATAGTAAAAGTTGCAAACCCGTCGGTTATGTTTCACCATTCTACGAAATAATGAAATTAAAACGCTGCATAAAAGTTGGTAAACACTGTTTTAAATCATTTAACTCCCGTTTTCCCTTCTTTCTTGCCTATAACTTACTATTTTATACCGTAGAAACTTACGATTTATTTCTAAAGCTAATTGTTCAAAATGTTCTATTATTTTTTTTTTTAATTGTTAAAAGTATTCATATCAATTAAGATTATTTATTTGTTATGATATATTTAATGAGATAATTATATTATAAATCATTTTCATAGCTGGGAAAAAATAGGGTTAAAAATATCTTATGAGAAAATAAATAAATAATGGCCATTGATCCCCTGGTACTAAACCATATAATTATAAATGGAAAAAAGTGGAACTAGTAAAACAATTTAGATATCTTGGTGAAATCATTACCCACAACCTTAACGAAAAACCAGATTGGAAACTAAGAGCAAGTAAACTCGCATTCACACAAAATAACATTAAAACAACTTATAACAAGAAATGTCTCTCAATAAACACTAAAATAAAGCATTATAAAACTGTAATAAAACCAATAATTTCATATGGAAGTGAAACACTTTTTAAATTAAGCTCAAACACCAATTTTTCAGAAGAAATTCAAAAGATTGAAAGAAGGATCTTAAGAGCATGCATAAATAAAAAACACCAAACGGTGAATGTCGAATGGAGACTTTTACCAAATAAAGAAATTTACAAAGAAATAGAACCAGCATTGGATTATTTCAGGAAGAGGAGAATATACTTTTTTGGACATTTGATTAGAACCAACCCTAGTAGATTAATAAGAATAATAATAGAAAAAACATGGTAAATGAAAAGAACACCATCATGGATCATGAAATTAAAAAAAAGATTTGGAAGAACTTGGAATTACAATAGAAGATTTAAAAACAAAAAATCATAAACTAAGCATACTTAAAAATAAAAATACAAGGTTTGAAGTTAGAATAAAGAAAAGATCACAAGTGGTTTGTTCAGATGAACTCAGGAGAGCTTGATCTGAAAGGATGAAAAAATACTGGGAAAAAAAATCAAGAAGAAAAATGAAAAGTAAAGACAGACCAAAAGTGGCTAAAGTAATCCATTGCGTCCTCAAAATCATTAAAAAAAAATCATTTTCATATTCTTAGTAAAACCATAGATCTATAGATAAGAGATGATCTATTTTTAAAAAATATAACCTTTTTTAAATTTTACATTTTCAAAAGTTTGTCTAGTATATAGTTCTATAAAAAGATATACATTTAATCATGAATGAATTCTCTTAGACATATGATAATTTTTAAAAATATTAGAAATATTTTTATAAAATATTAAATAATACTTAAATATCAATATTAAATCATAATTTAAAATAGTTCTCTAAAATGATACAATGTGAACTGTTTCAAACTGAAAAAAAATTCTCAAAGATCGTGCTGCCTAAGGCCTGAATGATTACAATAATCTAAAAACAAATAAATAAACAGAATCCAATAATTACGAAATGCTACAAACAAAATTTACCCTATCATTTTATATTACACATCATAAATATATGATGATAATGATAAATAGGATATAATAATAAATAAATTTATTTATTTTCTACATCAGTGAGTAAAAACAGTTAAGTTTTTTAAAACTACGGTATTAATAATAATTAAATTATTATTGCAAACTGTACGAATTCTATTATGAATTGTTAAATTATTTTTGTGAATTTGTAATACAACGATAATACTGCAGGATAGATTAAAAAATATAACAGTAATTAAAAAATATTTAAACGTTTAAACGATTAAATTTCCTATCGCAAATAAATCCATTTCATTTTAATTACTCGAACCTTTTATGTTTTGCGAAACTTCTATTTTCTTTTAATAAAATTTATCTACAAAATACTCATATATCTTTTCTTTGCTAGTTTAATGGAAATTTATATATATGTTTCAGTCAAAGGCCGATTTACAGTCATTCCTAGGTTTGACTAGTCAAACCTGCGGTTTGTCTAAGCTTCGTAGTCAAAGCTGAAAACAGACTTTCTCTTTCGGTCTTTGGCTAAAATGCTTTTAGACAATCCTAGGAGCGAACAAATCGACCAGTCAAAGTTGAAAACTTATCAGACAATCAGCTTTGTTATTAAATACTTAACTGGCAATGTGTTTTTTATCTTAATTTCACATGTTTTATTGTTGAATCAATAATGTTTTTTTTATTTTATAGATCTCCTGGTATAAAATGAAAAGAATAAATGTAAAAGATTGTTAGTATCTCATTTATTCGACGAGAATTTTGTTTCTGTGTTAGTACAATCGACTTATATTTCTAAGTAATAACAAATTAATTTTGGATATCAACTGAAAGGCAAACTGTCAATAGTTAGGACGCTGAACTCTACTTATTGTTACAAGTAGTCGCTTTATGACATTTTGAGTTGCACAATACGTACGTTAATCTTTTGCATTTGCACATTTTAGAATTAGCGTATGAATAGTTCAGCGACCTAAGTCAAACCTAGTTTGACTTAGGACGCTAGTCAAACCTAGGAATGACTATAAATCGGCCTTTGACTGAAACATATATATAAAGTGTGCTACTCTTTTCGCCTGAGGTCTATCTGTAGATGAAATATTGCTCTTAACTGACTCCAACAATTCAAGTATATTGGTTACAGTGGATGATGATATCCGAATGTAAATACATATTAATCCAATTTAACATGAATTTATATGAATATCTTTCGCTAGAAATATATTTAAATAAGTTTTATAATAATAATTGATTAGAGGTTATGCTAATCTTCACCAAAGTAAAAGGTTTTTGAAAAATATGTGTAATTATTAAGATAGTATGAATAAAAATTTTCCCACTAATAGTTAATAACGCTAATAGTAGCTAATAGTAATAACGGGGGACTGAATCCATGACCCCATGACAAAAAGAAATTCATTGCTTTAATCAGTCGAATAGAATTTTTTAATTAGTTAAACTATATTTGTAGCTAACACTAAATATATAGTCAGACATTAGAAAATGTTCATATATTTAAAAAGAAATATGAACAAAATAAAATTTTTCTTATTATAACTTATATTTATTTTATTATACATCAAATAAAATAAAAACATGAAACTGTAACTCATAAAATTTCTAAATATATATAGTAACATATAATCTTTGTTGACAGTGTATTTTATAAATTCAGCTGTTTTTCAACGTTTTTCGAGATTGCGTGTGTTTGAAAATGTTATTTCTTCCAATAAAACCAAATTCAAACTTTTCGTAAATATTTTAACATTTTTTATGAATGAAATAAATAATAACTGCCAAAAGGTCCACGGTAACAACTGTATACGGTATTTTATTATTCTCTAAATACGAGTATAAAATGCTATTTCCTCAAACGATTACCATGAATAGTTTATTAAACGTACTGTATCTTTGTTTTGAATATTTATTTTAAATATGATTGTTCTTGCAAAAGGAAAACGTATTTACAAAACTAGCGAAACTAAAAAACTGTCGTAATAGTAGTCTCACACTTGACATCTCTCTCGTTCGTAATCGAATTAAGTGTGAGTATTTAAACTATGTGTGAGAATTTTGTGATTTATTTTTCATAGAAAGAAAAATAGAATATTTATTTAATTTTAATCATTTTCTTCATAAATATACAAACTTTATGATGTATTTTGTTAACTGATGATTGATCATTGTTAATCTATTGATATTTGTTAATTGACAAACAAAAAGGTTAAATAAGACAATTTTTAACAAGGCTATGATGGAGATCATGTTAACAGTGTTTTTTTTTTTTTGTTATATTGTAAAATCTGGGTAACAGCTTTAGCCATCAATCGGGCGATATTCATCTGATAGATAAAAATAAAATAATACACCCTATTGTTTTTCAGCAAAGATAGTTTCTATGTTATGTAATTTATTAATAGTTGTTCCCCACACCTTGTTTACTGCCTAGAATTAAAATCTTAAGATTACTTTCCATGTTATGCGCTAACATTTCGAATTATGAAAAAAAAAAGTTTTGCATCAATCTGATAGAACGCTCTGAAAACCTCTTTAGGAAATATTTTAATCGCGAAAACTTTCAGTTTTCAGATTTCAACGGATATATCAATTTTGACCATCTGAATCCATTTTGACTAGTTTCGGCTTGACGTTGTATGTACGCACTTGCGTACGTTCGTACGTATCTCGCATAACTAAAAAATGATTACCTTAGAATGTTAAAATTTCGGATTTAGGACTGTTGTAACATCTAGTTGTGCACCACCCCGTTTGATTGCAATCGATTGAACCAATAGTGTCCCCCCTTGCCGGCCTCCGTGGCGCGAGTGGTAGCGTCTCAGTCGGCCTTTAATCCGGAGATCCAGGGTTCGAATCCCGGTCAGGAATAGCATTTTCACACAGCTAAACTACAGTAATATTCCCTCATTCAGAGTTTTTCAACGATACATCAAAGTGGTACTTTTTCATTGGTTCCAATGTTATAACCAAATAAAATTTTAATTAATGAAATATTTGGATCTTACGAGAGTACACATCGGTTTGAAATAGACTTCATCTCCTTTTTTTTTTTTAACTTTTTTTAAAATTTAAATATATTGATTTGTTAATAATTATTAACCTCTGGTTGCAAAAAAATTTACGATAACTAATTAAAAATAGAAATAAAAAAAATCAGAAGTTAATAATGAAATAAAATTTTATGTACTTCAATTTTCATTTCAATACGTAATTTAACAGGCATACAAGAAAGTCATGTGGTGTCCACATTAGATTTTTTTTGATTATGTTGATAAAATTTGTTTAGTTTTATCAATAATGTAACATTAAGTTATCATTTTTTATATAATTTTGTTGTTATTGTTACTATTAAAATTATTATTATTATTACGTTAATATTATTAGCCATGATTTATGGAGTTAAAAGGCTTTGTTAAAACACGCGTATAAAATTTAGGAAGGAAGTGCAACAAAAATGAAATATGTCGTTGATAGGATTTAAACATTTTTAATTAGAGAATAGGAAATAAGCTTTAAAAGATATTTTAAATATTAAAGTATACTGGCAAAAAAAAAATTAAGATTTGGAAAGATTATTGCAAAAATAAATAAAATTTAAATATACTTATATTTTACTTTTCTAATTGGTGGAAAATGGTTGATAATTATTAAACAGGAACCGGGTAAATAGTTAAAATTCTGAATCAATTAAAAATAGCTATAAAATTAAAATAACTTTATTAAACTGACTAAACGACAAAGAAAATTTAAAATTAATTTAAGAAGTTGAAAAACTTTTAACAGGAAAGATCTTCATAAAAAAAAAAAAGTAGTCTAAACTATATATATATATATATAATGTTTTAAATCTTTAATAAGCCTTCTAATAAACATCCCTTTTTTGTATGAAAGAGCATGCGTCAACAATTATGGTCATTAGTCTAATGGAGATTGGTGGCGTACGTAAAGATGCCATGCTTGATCGGGATTCGAATCCAGGACCTCAGCACGAAATGCTAAAACGCGACCTATCCAGCCAGATAGGTCGGTGGCATTCTTTTACGAGTCAATCTACCATTAAAAAAAAAACAAACATATCCCAGTGCTTATAGTTCTATAAATAGATCTACTAGCACTCACTGTCCGTATTGGAAATAAGTACTTCTTCCCCTAAACCTATACTGTCTGTATAACGACTTAGATCGAAAGGCTTCATTTCTAATTATCTGAAAATCCGATTACACCAACATATAAAATAGTAATGTTTTCCTTCTTCAAAATATTCCCGTAACTCTTTTGAAATTTAATTTCAATCAAAGAAATTAACCAAATGATAGGTATTTAATTAGGTAATATGTGTTTTTTTATTTCTTTACAAAATTTTATTTTCTTTACAATTTTTTAGGCTATCGTAAAAATTAGAAATCCATTATTTGGGATATGTAGAAAAAAGTCTTCTGTGTTAGTGTACTTAGATATTAGTATGTATTAATAATTCATAGTACTCAAATAATATTCACAAACACAATCCATAATGTTAATGACATTTAAGTAGATCGAAAGAAAAAAAAAATTATCGTATAATAATTAGATCTAAGTGATATTACATCATATTCTTTGCTTAGAGAAACTGATTTAAATCACTTTAATATTCATTAAATAAAAAGCATCCATTACAACAAATTTTATTGTTATGATAATATAATTAGACAATTATTTAATAAAATTATTATATGACGTTGGAGCATTTATAATAGAGATTTATCAATATTTTGTTTTACAGTACATTTATTACGTCATCATTCAAGAATTGCTAGTTACTCAAAAATTTTAAACGGATGGGAATTGCTCGGAGTCTAGACAACATGGTAGGCGACTAAAACGTCCATCCGAATTTGCTAACTATAAGACGCAGCTGCAAAAATAAAACCTGTTTTATTCCGCAAAAAACAAAAAGAACTGCCCTATTCACCTCGCTTCAAGTAAAAACGTTTTTACAACTGTTTATTATTTGAATATAATAAATTATATCTGAGATAAAAGTAACACAGAAAACTGAATTTTTTATCTACAGATCCCAAGTTTTGTACGATAGCAATTATAAAGTAATAAAAAATATATACTGCTGACCTTCTAATTAATTAGTGATTTTTGATGAGCGACACAATTTCTAAAGCCGTTTCACCATATTTTTATGAAGAAATCGAATTTTTTTATTAATTTAAATCGATCGCAAAAGGATACTAACAGATCTTGTAATATATCAGCTTGTTAGAAGACCGGCTATCCAAGAAAGCTGGTCTTCTAACCTCGGTCCGATTGCGTGAAGTTGAGGACCAGGGATTCATTGCGTGGCAGGCGCGATGGGATGAGTCAACTAAAGGTCGGTACACCCATGACTTGTTTCCGGAGGATATTAGTTTATGCGCCAATAAGTGGGTATCCCCCAATCGGCACATAACGCAGTTTCTTTCCAGGCATGGCGCTTTTC
>JAAAKQ030127673.1:0-13600 GCA_010016005.3 Zanna intricata | reverse complement strand
CTGACCGGGATTCGAACCCGGGACCTCCGGATGAAAGACCGAGACGCTACCACTCGGCCACGGAGGCCGGCTAAAAATTTAAATTGATCACAGTCGGCGGCTACTTATGGAGTTCTACGTTTTTCACAATTTATTTATTTGTATTCTTTTATAATATATGGAATATGTTTATGCTAGAAATTAATTTCTTAAGTCGTATACGATATTGTTATTGTACAATTATCATTTATCATCAAACAAATATATAAATATATTTTTCATTCTTAAGTTGGAAAATTATTTTTTTATAAAAGATAGAATGCAACAATCAGTTATGATAAATTTCAAATTTCGAAATATGATGATTTTCAATGTTTCTTTAATGTAAATTTAATGAGATGCTTTGTTTCTGACAAAAATAATAATCCGTATTTTTTTAGCGTTCCTCACTTAACTCTCTCTTTTTAGCGTATATGCTTACCTCCAAGGTTATTTTACCCTATTAAAAATTGTATCGGATTTGTAGATACGATGTATCCTTACTGAATCGTAAAAAGGTATAAATTATAAAAATTCATGAGTTACATGTGTTCTTTATAAGGATCTATAGAACTTTATAACCAGAGTTAGGAATTAGAGAGCATAGATAGAACTCGCTGGAAAATTTTTGAATTCCTTTTTTACGATTAGTTGTCTACATAAGCTCGAAGCTTGTGTCGTAAGGATATGATATCGAAATTTTGTAGCCTAGATATAGAAATTTTTGGCCAAGACGCTACTATTCGCGCCGTGGAGACCGGCAGTGTTTCATGTATTGACAATAAAAAGCTAGCTAAATTTATTTTTTTGTTTGCCGGTAATCTTGTTTGGCAGTTAAATCGAAGCTCGTTTTTCATAAGGATTTCCAGATATTATAGCGGTATTAACAATTTATCTGTCTGTCCGATCTCAGCAGCTTGTGTGACTAGGATCTCAAATATTCCACCGTTATTTACTATTTGAAACCGTAGATGTATTTGTAGTAAAACTACAGTTACGACCTTAGGGTATTTCTTTTCCTTTTCAGAAGCGTATACTGACGTTAAAAATTATACAATTAACCGGATAGAGTTCCACAATGATTTTATATAAGTATTATCAATTAGCCAGAAGACCCTGAATTCGTGAATTACAAAATTCAGAACGATATTTTATTCGTTCATATATCAGTTTTTTTTTTTTTTTACAGGAAAGATCGCTTTTTTATCGGAGGTTGGTACAAATCTTTGGTACAAGTTACTTTGCTTGTCCGCAAGTAATGATTTTGTAATCGATGGAAAAAACCAAAGCCTGGAATCGAACCCGGGTTTATTGATGAAAATTATCCTAAAAATTACTTTCTTCTAAACTTTGTTTTTATTTTTCTGAATTCAGTTAACTCGCATCGAGAGATAATTATTTATGCGACTTTTTATTTATATTATGTACAATGTCAGAGAATTCCTCCTGTTATTTAAAATTTGTGTAATTAGCTTATTTTATTTATTTCTTTAAATGTTTGGGATCGTGAATTGTTTTCAAATTAAATTCGGGTAAGTAGCAATAAAATTGCAGATTTTGTTCAGTCATCAGCAGAATAGTGATATGATGCGCACGTTGTGCGGCACAGGAAATGTACCTACCTTGTCTGAATGCCGGATGTGTAAGTAGCATTTATACACCTTCGATTGGGGCTGTCTAGTTAATCATATGAAAAAGTTTTATTTTATTTAACAGTGTTTAAGCGTTTTTGTTGGGTATGTATATAACAGGTTAAATCGTTTATAAGATTTTATGTTTTACTAATAATCTTAAAAATAGTATATTAGTTTTATATCGTTACGCAGTGTAAAGTTTGATCTTTAGTAGATTTATGTATGTTTGTACGATTGTTTTTTTTACAAACTTATAAACGTGTGATTGTTATATCGCCTTTAAATTAAATAATTCGTTTTTTTCTGTTCATTATGAGTTTAACTTTGTTTATAGTGAAATAATCGACTAAATTGAATTGATGATAAACGTTATCGTTTCATAATGTTAATTTTTTTTTTTTTTGGAAGGGCGAAAAACGCTAACGCCCAGATTAAAAAAACGCCCGGATTAAAAATAAAATGTTAAAACTAAAACGTAAATCGAGGTGTAAACATAACATGTGTAAAAATTAATTCACTAAAAACTTACATCTAATATCACAGGGGAAAGAAACTTAAAATGTTAAAAAACCAAAACTAAATTAAAATTAAACACGCTGACTGAACTTAAAGCTAATATTACAGATGAGATACGATCTAAAACTTAAAACTAACACAATGTAAAACTTACAGCTATTGTCAAAGATATAATCTTAAAAATAAAATTTTTAAATAAAAAATAAAGCATAATAAAATCCGTAAGGGGTGTAAAAGGACCCTTAATGGATAACTAAAAAAAAAAAGAAAAAAGATGTAAATCTTAAATTTTGTTAAAAATATTAACACATCCCAAGAATCCGAGAATCCTACCTATCACTGTATTGTCAGTTTTTTTAGGATATGGCGAATATTGTCAGGTAATTTAAATCTGCGACGCAAGGCCGCATAACATATGCAATCTGTCAAGATATGACGCACAGTTAGTCGGCAGAATGTTAAATTGTAGAGTGTTTTTGGTTAGAACTATGATATCTAGGTGAATAATTATAATAAGTGCATTCTATTAATGGTCCTATATTTGAATTAATGTCAGTTTATTCCTGGAAGTTCTTTTTGTTTTTACAATATAATGTTATTATTCTTGGGAATATCAGAAAACGCTCTACTATGATTTTGTGTTCCCAAAATGATATTATTCATACTTTTTTGAACACGGTTAAATTTTTGATTTTCGGAAAATATATCCTAAGATATATTACTGTTTTTCTCAAGATGTTTTGAAATTTTTGAAAAATGCAAATTAGACTTAAAACAAGACTTAGCATTTGCTAAAGAGAATTCGCCGTTCATGTGAATTTCAATTTTCTTTTTTTCTGCGTTTTATACAGCAACATAAAACCATATAATTTTTTGTCGTCATTGAGTGCCCTGAGAAGTAGTAAACTCTTAGCCTAGTTTTTTGAGTTTAGAAATAACAATTCAGAGTACTTTTCGGAACGTGAAAAATTTTCAAAACGTGTTCGTGTTTTCTATGTACTTTTGGATCATTTTAATAAAATTACTGGGAAAGAAGTTAAGTCAGAAATTAAATTCTGCAATTTCTAATGCTGTGGTTCATTTCTTTTGCCTTGTTTATCGTCACATTTGCTTAAACATATCCGTTTAAAAAAATGTGAATTAAAAATTTATGGCGTAGTTATATCTATCGCCCTTCGTTTTATAATAAAATACAGTATTTGTTCGTTAAATATTGATTAAGATTACCGGCCTCCTTGACCGAGTGGTAGCGTCTCGGCCTTTCATCAGGAGGTCTCGGGTTCGAATCCCGGTCAGGCATGGCATTTTTCACACACACTACAATTCATTCATCTCATCCCTCTGAAGATATAGTTAATTGTGGTTCCGGAGGTTAAACAAAAAAAAGTATTGATTAAGTGTACGTGAACGTTTGAATCTATTCATCAGACCTGAAACTGTTTGACTCTCATTAATACGGTCATCAGCCGTGGTATCAAATTTAAATAACTATTGAAGGATAATAACAGAAACATAGATTACTTATTTGTTCATTTTTGCTCGCAATTACATTTTTTTTTTTTTTTTGAAATATGAGATGTAAAAACTCCAAGCCTTGCCGGAAGGGATCGATCCCGCAATCTTCCGAATTAAAGGCAAAGACAGTACCAATCCTCGGCTAAGATATTAATGTGTAGGTTCTAAACTAGTGTAGTAACCGGCTCGAAGCCTGATCTCATTTCACTTATACCTACTACCTACATGGCTGTTATATACAAAGTCCTTAGTCTATGGTTATATTGTCAATTCCTTATTTCTAAACAGCATGTATCTATTAGTACAACTAGTAACTAAAACACTATATAAACGTTCAAACTTTTGTGAGTCTCTGCTCTGTTATTTTCTTTGCGTTCGGACTAATAATACCGGAAGGAAAGTATTAACGATTTACTAGATAAAAGGATTTTTTGAACACTTGACCTGACCTGAAGTGAATAATTTTTTCATAATTATGTACGTTACTCTGGATGATTTGTGTTTTTTATAGTAATATATCGGTTTTAAATTAATTTTTTATTTTGTGAATTTATTTATTAAATTAGCTGTTTTATTGATAATGTTGGATAATTATCTGAACTTTAGTGGAAAGTTTAGTATTGTCTTTATACTGATTTCCATATTTTTTTAAAATAATTATTTATAACGGTACCGACTGCTAAAGCCGTTAGCCGTCGTAACTGCTTATAGCATGTAGTGAAACTCATTACGTGTTTATGAATAGAAATTATTCATCGGTGGTGTTTCTTAAAAAAAAGTCAGTGTTTAATGTACGGTAAGATTTTGGCACTAATAGAAAAAATTAATTGGTGGAGAGTTTTGTAGTCGAGAAAATTTGTATTCTGTTCGTTCTAATCATTAGTGTTTAAATGAAATAAGAACATAGCGAAGGCAATTTGAATACGGAAGCTGTGCGATACAATACCATGTTTACATGAACTCGTCTAGTGAAGACGTATGTCACTTATGTAATGTGTTTGTTGTGCAAATGTACAAAAGCTTATTCGGTTGTAAGGTAACAATCGGAGAGAAGTGAAATCGGTTAATAATTGTTATAAACAGTCCTTCTGTCTAATTCCCATTATTTATTTGGATTGATGTAATCGAGGAGAATTTATTTTTTCGATGTTTTTGTATCTGACTTTTTCTAAATTTGAATCCATTTGTTTTCCAAACGTTCTCCTATTTTTGAATTAATTTCAAAAATTTTGTTTCGCAAATTTATTGAGATGATGCAGTCTCATTTTAACAAACAATTTGTTTGTTAGCGAGTTTCTATATGATTTTAGTTATCGGTTCACGGTGTTTATTTTTTGTAAAAGTTTTCAGAGTATAATTGACTTCAATTTTAACATTCTTTTTTTTCCATTTTTATCTTGTTCTTTTTTCGCGTACTGTTTTTTATCCGCTACATTTTTTCATTTCCAAAATTCTGCGGTGAAACATTCTTTTGTAGTTTAGAGTTCAGTTGTAGTGGAATCGTACAATTTAATTTTAACCATATTGTTTGTTCGTTTAGTAAAGCTGAAGACAGTTTCGTTTTATTTTTTATGGATTTGAATGAGTATAAAATAATATTGTTATATTAACCAGAATTACTTTAAATAGATTATGTTGTTAAATTATACATAATAGCAGCAATATTTAGCTCTGCATAATAGCAGAGTAAATATTAAATTGGAAATGAAGGTTTTGTAAAGTATTTACAAAATACGTACTATACTCGCGACGGTGAATGAAATAGGATTTTTGTATCCCGTCATTGTTTCTTAACGAAAGGGCATGCGAGCTAAGGTATGTAAAAAAAAAAGGAAGGTGTCTGGAAGGAAAGCGGTCGTCCTTGTCTTGTAGTCGGGCGAGCAGCAGTATACTTTAGTGGTACAAAGCTGGAGTTTAAGGTATATTATTCTGTTGTGTTTAGTTCAGTTCCCTTGTCGGGGCCGCCCTGCTGCCTTTGTCTGGGCTATGTTGAAAGAGCGGGAGGTGGAGATCGGAAGGTTGTTAGCTAGTTTTTATCGGACTTTTTGCTGCGGACCGGCGACCTTCGGTTCTTCTCCACCTGCACATATCTTCTTTGTCCCTGCTGGCAACAGCATCCGTCTAAAGCTTAGGAGTATATTTATTCTTGGACGATAGGACACAGATTCGAAATCAACAATTACTTTATTTAACTATGATTTGAACCTAGATTCCTGGATAACCTTGTATATCAAACGTTATTAATACTTAATTTTGATGTAGATAAGGAATTTTAACAGTTCGGGTAATAAAAATTTAATTAAAAGAATTACTTCTGTAATTTACACGATGAAGTAGGTTATATAATCTTTATATAATTAAACTTCATGTACAGAACTGTATTAATAATGTAAACGATAATAACATACTTTAATTATCTGATAAGTTTATGATCTTACTTCGTCTCCGTAGCGCTATCTATCTATAATGTTAGCATAATATTATTATGATTATTAGTATTATGAGTGATAAGTTGTTATGACTGTTTACAAGAAATTTGGTATTTATAAAATTTAACTGTTCAGTTGTTTTTGATAATATTTACTCAGTACATTACTATATCTGAATAAATTAACGAATTGCTTGGATCATTTACTATACTTTCGGATTATTAAGTAGTATTATTCAGTGGTTTTTAGTCAGTCGAATTGCATAACTCTGCTTGACAACATTTAATTGATTAGTTTGATTAAAGTTTACTTTAATCTTTATATGTTTTTCTTTTAATCTTTCATATTATTATTATGTACGTATATAAAAAAAATTGCCGTGCTTGTGTAAAATATAACTTTTACAATTTTTTGCCTTCTGTATTTTCGTGTGAAACGTGATTATATTGCACTAGAAGTCGTAAAAAGATTGTCTTACAACTCAATTAATTCGTTTTTACTTTTCTTGTGGCCGGCTGTTCTGCGTCTCTTTGATTAATTGTTGATTTTTGCAAGTCTTTGTGTCGAATCGGTCCACAGATAAAACTAAACAAGTAATTTCTCTCTGTTTAAGACGTTTTTATCGTGTCAATAACAATATATAGTTGTCCTTCCGGATTAATTATTTTGGAATCTTACTCGTTCAAGTTTAAACGATACAAATAATTCTGATCTCCCGTTGTAGTTTATTAATATTAAACTGAATATTAATATTCAATTTTTTTTTTTGTGTAATCTTCGGAACCACCGTTAAGATATATCTTTAGAGGATGATATGAATGAATTGTAGCGTGTGTGAAAAATGCCATGCCTGATCGGGATTCGAACCCGGGTTCTCCGGATGAAAGGCCGAGACGCTAAAACTCGCGCCACGGAGGACGCCATTAAAGTAATATTTATTAATTGTAATACGTGTTGTTTTTTTAATTTATATTAAATTTCTGTTTTAAAATAAATTGGAAGAAATTGATGAGGAAAACAGCTAAAAATTAATTAAAGGTGTTTGAACGAATTTTGACTAAATTCATTAGAGATTTTTTTCAAAATGAAGTATATTATATGTACATCGCTTTAAACCTCCTTTTATGCTATCTTAGTGTTTCATAAAAAATGAAGCAAATTATCTTGATGATTTAAGACTCATTTTATTTTTTCATCGTGTAAGAACAAGCCGTTCCGATCTTAAATAAATGTGATTGTTGGTTGATGTTACCAAGTTTATGTCTCAACTTCAAATATTTAACGAGCCAATATAGTTTATATATACATCCGTTTCAAAAAAGTATATATATATCCGTTTTAAATATTATAAAAAAAAAAAATAAATAAAGAAGGAAATTTATGTTAAAGCCGTATTATTTTCATCAACTTTTATTGAAAAATATTTTTGGTACCGTTTAGGAAGTTCTACACTCAATCAAGGGGAAAAATTAGAGATTAAAATCAGATTGTGTTGGTAAAAATTCAGAAATTTTTCAAATTTGGCGACTACAGTTTCTGCGATTTGGAAACTGAATAAGACTGTATTTTATCAAAACGTTTTATAGGAAAATAAGTTTAAAAAAAAGTATCTTAAACAGTTTCTTCTAACCGTCGGAAGATAGTTCACCCGCCACTTGAGAGAAACTAGATTTTTCCCCGTTGAAAAATTGTTCAAAGTAATGGGATTTTAGAATTCTGTTCGGAGTTGTTTTCGGTGGAAATAGAAACTGAGTTTTGAAGTAACTCCAATTAATTCAGTTATTGTGTTTAGTTTTATAAGCAGCGTTTGATAAATGGAAAATATCTCGTCTTTCTCATTTTAGCATATTGTGGAAACATTAAAAAAACATATATATTTTTTACAAAAAATTGATTTAAATCTATTATGGTTATGGTTGACTTCTTAAAAAATTTTACGCTTACCAGTGTCTTTGGCTACGTGAAGTATAATTTTTGGAGTTCACTATTCCTTTCCCCCCAGAAAAAAAGGAAAGAAATTTTATTTTAAAGTCGTATGATTTTAAACAATTTTTATTGAAAAATATTTTTGATACCCTTTAGTAAGTTTTACGCTTAGTCAAGGGGGAAAATTAGAGATTAAAATCAGATTGCGTTGGTAAAAAGTGAGACATTTTAAAATTTGGCAACTACCATTTCTGCGATTTCCAAATCGCAGAATTGTTTGAGAGACGTGTGGACGCGCGAGCGTGTAGGAACACGCTTCATTTTTCAATGATTTAGAGTAAGTTAAAAGTAAATCAAGAAGGCTTTCATCGGTTACAGATTACCGTGTATGTTTTTGTTAGTTATATCTTTACTGAATTCTTAATATATTTTAATGTACATAACATAACGTTCCATATTTCACAATACGGTTAGTGAAAGTTGGCCCTTGTGTGTCGGTAGCTAATAAATCGATTAATTGCATATTGTTAGGTCGATCAGTCTAATATTCTTTTTTTTTTAGCTTGTCCTTTGAATTATGCATTAAATATTTCTAATAAATATTGTTTTAGCTCCGTAATAGATTGTTAATATCCACTTCAATCATATTCTAATGTATTTAAAATTACGTACGCATCTACAATATATGACATATTAATTTATAGTGTTATTTTAAAAATTAATTCTAATCACATAATTTTGTCTCTCTTCTTAACATTGTTACTTTTAAATTTTGTTTTTGCAAGTAATTGGAACTATATTTCCCTTCTTTCATACCTACTGCTCAGTTAGTTTTAATAGGATTTCTCTGTATTGAATTCTAACAGAGAGTAAAAAAGATTTAGGAGAAACTTTTAATGGCATGAATGAAGTCCTACGCAACACTACGCATGAAAATAAATAAGAACAAAACGAAAGTAATGAAATGTATTAAGAATTAATGTAGATTGACCGCTGAATATAAAAGTAGGAAAAGAAAAGTTTACTGAGGTAGAAGAATTTTGTTACTTGAGAATTAGAATTACCAAAGATGGACGAAGGAGGAGCTATAAAAAATGTTGAATAGCACAGGCGAAACGAGATTTCAGTCAGAAATATAACTTTCTTACATCAAAAATTAATTTAAACTCCAGGAAACGTTTCTAAAATATATGTTTGGAGCGTAGCTTTATATGGAAGTGAAACTTGGACGATCGAAGTATCTGAAGATAAGATTAGAAGCTTTTGAAATGTGTTGTTGCAGGAGAATGTTAAAAATCAGATAGGTGGATAAAGTGACAAATGAAGAGGTGTTGAAGCAAATCGATAAAAAAAGAAGCATTTGGAAAAATACAGTTAAAAGAAGAGAGACTTATTAGGCCACATATTAAGGCATCCCGGAGTAGTCACTTTGATGTTAGAGAGACAGGTAGATGGGAAAAATTGAGCAGACAGACAACGGTTGGATTATGTAAAAAAACTTTTTCGGGGTATAGGTTGTAGGAGGTATACCGAAAAGAAACTGACTGACCCTAGATTGGTAATCTAGGAGAGCTACATCAAACTAGTCAAATGATTGAAGAAAAAAAAACAGTACAGTTTGTATTTTGTTTCGCTAATAATCTCAAAACTATTAAACTCGATAATAATCTAAAAAAATAAAAAGAAAAAATGTGAGAGGATGTACTCTAGTGTACGTTATCATTTTCTGTCAACTTATTTTTAATTTTTACTTTTACTTCCGCACGTTTGAAATTAAGTCGTAAACAACAGTTCGTAATGTAAATAGATTTGAATGACAAGTGTTCAGCGACTATCTACAGATTTGAATTATAGAAAATTCGTTGTTTGGGACGTTTACAAAAAAGCGCCATTCAATTCATTCTAATTGAATCTAATTTGTTATCTATTCAATCTAATTTGGTAAAAGACTTAAAAACATATTTTTTTAGTTTGGAATGAATTCACCAAAGTGCGATCATCACTGTCTTGATAAAAATTAAATTTGTTTATTTCTGTACAATTGAGGTCATAAATTTAGTTATAATAACAATCATAAAGGCGTCTACCGGGAAACGAGTGCGTTCTTCTTTATCACTAACTCGCAACGTGTCCAATAGTAGTTTGTAAAAAAAATGTTGGGAATTGTAGAGGAATTTGTTAGTATGAATCCTACCGTCAGTGAAATTCTGGCTGAACGGTTTATGGTTCAGCTGGAAACTTTTCGTGCCGCCCATTTCCAGAAAGGTTGATCTGAGACTTTGGTATCTAATTTTCAGGAAAAAATCAGTACAGTAGAAAAAGTAAGATACGTATAATTGGACTAATTAATTTACAGAATTAGTTAAAAATTATTCTTGGGGATATGATTAGGAATAATTTAGCTGTGGAAATTGCCGTGCTATTTGGAATTCAACGTAGAATTTTTCTGAACGAAAGACTGATGATGCTACGCTCGATCACGGAGGTTGGCGTTCGAGCTGATTGATGTAAAGTCGTTGACAAGTAACGTACGACACCGGTCTGGATGAGAAATCTTCGATCTCATGAAAGAGTATGGGCAGGATAGATGTTCGCTCCCCGAGACGTCATTGACCTCTTCTTTAGCGAGGTTCTTTGTCTCGCACTGCATTTCTTCCGAGTATAAATCATTCACCACCCATTCCTTTGTTTCTTTATTTTCTTTGATCCCTTTTCCCCACCAATTTTCGGTTCTCTGAATATCTTGACTGTATAATTCTGGAATCTGTATACCTGTGCACATTTTTGGGGCGATTTACCGAAGGAGGGGCCTGCCGCCCGATTAGGAGACTCCGTTTCCTAACTATGGTTATATTAAGCCGTAGGATCTAAGTACCTTTCCCGTAAAGCTGTTTTCAATTGGATTAATATTTGAATTTATGCCGTTTATTAACATTTTTTTACCGGATTTGCAAAATCAGGGATATATTGTTATTGTTGAGGTAAGAAAATAACGATTTTAATCTTGTTTATTGGTTTGAGGATTATTTTTTAGACCGGTTTTTGTTGCCCACCGGGCTGGTCTAGTGGTTAACGCGACAATGCAAATCAGCTGATTTCGAAGTCGAGAGTTCTAAGGTTCAAATCTTAGTAAAGTTAGTTATTTTTATACGGATTTGAATACTAGATCGTGGATGCCGGTGTTCTTTGGTGGTAGGGTTTCAATTAACCACACTTCTCAGGAGTGGTCGACCTGAGATTGTACAAGGTCTACACTTCATTCACATTCATACAGATCATCCTTATTCATCTTCTGAAGTAATACCTTACAGTAGTTCCGGAGGCTAAACAGATAAAGAGAGAGGTCGGTTTTTATTAAATCGGTCAACGAAATTTCATTATTTTCAGATTTGAAAATGGAAAGCAGTAGTAACTTAGATATTTTATTCTTTACCTTTCAGTACATTGCGTTTTTAGATAAGAGTTCATCATTCATGAGAATGAACTATTTTTCAGTAATATTTAAAAATTATAAAACTTTAAGTTAGGTACGATATAAGTGTAGCGAATAAAGAAATTAAAGCACCTGTATTTATAGTTGTCGATTTGGATGGTTTATTTTTGGAATGATTTTTGTCAGTTTCTTTCCTTTCTAGTCGGGTATGAATAGAAAAGGGAAGCGATTCATTCTAGTCTATAGGTCTTTTCTAGCGAACCTGCTTTTTCTTTCATAGCTTTCTCTTCATTCTCTTATCCCCTAAAAGGGATCCTAAGCAACGAACCGTTTCTTTGAATATAGTGAACCTATAATTTATTAGTGGTTAATGAAGGTATAATTTATTTAGTGGGATATTTACGTTATAATCGTGCAGTGTGTGCATCTGTTAGATTAATTCACAGTTAAATATTCAACCGATTCAGTGTATTATGAAAGTTTCAGATTCGGTAATAAAGTTAATTCACATCAAAAACGATTTTATTCTGATTTTGTTATTAATTATTTCCAGTGTACATTGGTTTTTTTGAACAGACTGGCGTTAACAACGAATGATAAATACCGAACTTAATTGTAGAGCGGCTCGCCCGGTCGATCCTTTAACTTAATTGTAGGTTGAAATTAAAAATTATTTTTATTTTACCGTATTTTGTATTTTTATTGATATATTTTAATGGAACCTTTTGTCAGAATGAAGTAATCGATATTCTAGTCGCTCAAGTATGATATCGAAGCATATAGATTTAAAGTTTTACATCATTTAATGAAAGGTTCACGGCTTAGATTCACTCCAGAGTAATGCGGTTCGTGACCGTAACGATTTTCACCCGTTCGATTTACTAAGCAGTCGATGAAAGAATAATTCGCACGGTGAGGTGAAGCACGACGTATTTAACTTAGAGTCGCCCTGTGACCTCGGTCGAAAGAAAATGAAGAGGGTGCTGCGAGTCGACCGATTTAATGTGAAAACGCGTTGACAGAAAGACGGCGAAACATATAGTTTAGCGGCCGGGATGTTAGGGCGAGTAGGTAGGTAGACGGGTCGTTAGGTATACAGCACGATGGTAGAGAGGAGCTTAGACAGCTGCCTAGCGAACCGATGCCGGCAGGCGACTTACTACTACCTGCTGCAAGTTTTCTATACCTGCGCCCTGGGAAAGTACAATCACCCTACTGCAGCCGATCTCGTAACAGCCCTCACGACTATCTTCCTCCGTGCGTCGGTTCGCTTCGGTTTGACTCATCTGACAGACAGCTGGCCGTGTCTATTCCAAAAATTTACTTTAACTTCTTGTGATTTAACTACTTTATTATTATTTTGCCACAAAAGTCGTGTCTACGTATTGCATTTGATTTAATTTTGAAGGTTAATTTTTTGTCAAATATATTTACTATTTATCAAATATTATTCGCACATTTTATTTCATTCCCGATTTTATTGCTGACCGATTTCACTCGATTTTAGTGAAATTTTTGTGCCTAAATAAAATAATTATAGTTTATAATAAATATAAATTTGATTTCCAAAACGAGGTCGAACTATATTAAAGTAGTTAGGGAATGAAAATTTTTATTTTTATTTCGATAATACCATAAAAAGAGAGAATGTGCAGCCTTTTGTTGTTCTTTGTATACGTGTGATTTTATGAAAACAATACTGAAAAACTATACATTTTATTTTTCTGAAGACTAACAGTTTAACAAACTCTATAGATTATCAAACTTTTATAAATTAACAAACTCGGCAGAGTGGTCGACCTGAGATTGTACAAGACAACACTTCATTCGCATCATCTTCATTCATCCTCTGAAGTAATACCTTACGGTAGTTCCGGAGGCTAAACAGAAAAAAGAGAGACAACTCCGATCGTAAGCCCACCGGGCTGGTCTAGTGGATAACGCGACATCGAAAATCAGCTGATTTCGAAGTCGATAGTTCTAAGGTTCAAATCCTAGTAAAGGTAGTTTTACTTTTATAAGGATTTGAACATTAGCGTGGATACCGGTGTTGTTTGGTGATTGGGTTTCAATTAACCACACTTCTCAGGAGTGGTCGACCTGAGATTGTACAAGACTACACTTCATTC
>JAAAKQ030127662.1:0-13600 GCA_010016005.3 Zanna intricata | reverse complement strand
GCCTGACCGGGATTCGAACCCGGGACCTCCGGAATGAAAGACCGAGACGCTACCACTCGGCCACGGAGGCCGGCTGATATGAACATATGCTCAAGTATTAATAGTATCTACATACAGCTATGTATTTAAAAAAAAAAAAACTGCATTATTTTTTGAGAATGTTGAATACTGCACAATAAGCAAAAATTTCATAAACCAAACAGCTGAAGCTAAGGAAGAAAGAAGTTTTGCACCTTTAGAGATTTATGAACACAATTGTTAAATGGAGATTTTTTTACTCATCTGATTAGAACTATTGGATTTTAAAGTAGTCAAAATTGAAATTTTTTATGGTCTGAAAAAACATTAATCTCATTACATAAATTTATTCCCTACCAGAAAAGAACAATACGTTTACTCTCTACTCCTTATTTGACACTTATTTAGAATATTATAAAAAACAATTTTGTACGTGATACTTATTTTGAAATTCGACATTTAATCCATTAATGGAAGAGGAAAATCGATGACCTTTTCCTTCTTATCATACCGTTACTGAATGAGTTTGAATCAGTAACAATAAAACTAACATAAAAACTGCTATCATTATACAGAAAATCAAATGTTTTTGTACCAATATATTATTCCCTTATCCCTTTATCGCTCATACAACAAAGAACTCGATACCAATTAACTGTTAGTGAAATACAGCCTAAAAAGAAATTTTTTATTTTTTTTTATTTTAACCTACGGAACCACCGTTAGGTATTACATCGCTGAAGATGTATGATGTGTAGCGTGTGTGAAAATGTCATGCCTGACCGGGAATTGAACCCGGGGCTCCGGATGGAAGGCCGAGACACTACCACTCGCGCCACGAAGGCCAGCAGCCTGAAAAGAAATTGCGACATTAAATTTTCACGGAAATATCTACTATGTAAATATTTTTATAAGGGTTTCTTAAATATAAAAACAGTTCATAAATTAAAAGGATATAAAAATTATAGTTAATCGTCGTACACCAATTACCGATCTACGAACGCTAGATATAATGAATTAATGTATTTAACTTATTTTTTTGTAAATTATTTTGTCAGATTTACTTTTAAAAATAAATTACTTGAATTTACTTTGCCTTGGTAGTTTTTCAGTGTTAGTGTTACACCTGATGTAAGATATTTCAACCAAATAACTTCGAGAATTTGTAAGAAATTTTCACATATTTTTTCTTCTTCCCTCTTAGTAACAGCTGGTATATATTACTGTACAATCTTTTCAGTTTGCTGCAATCACGTTCTTCAGAGATAATGAATTACTCTTTTTTCCATTAAACTTTGATTAATGCAACTCAATTTTTACTTCCTTTCAAATAGAATACTTGTATTAAGAAAACTATGCCATTCAGTACTTCTTATTTCTATTGAATCGTTTCTCGTATCAGATAAAAGAACAATAACGTCCCTAGACCTTACCATATATATATATATATTTTCTCCTCTCTTTTTGAACTGTTACTACTTCCTTAGATTTTGTTTTTATCATTTCCTTTCTCCAGCTATAAATTAAAAAGGGCATGGATAAAATACCTTGCTCGCACTACTTTATTGCAGAGTTTCTTTCTTGATTTTATACTTTAATCACAGCTATTGATAGCTCTGAAGAACATCTGCTAACTATACTTTCTTTTATGTTTTTCATTTTATTAACCCTTTAAAACGGCTAATATCCATTCATTTGTAAAAGTATTAATTCATATATTTAAGATATTATATATCCTTGTATACTCATATTTTATAATATTTATCTCTTGTTTCATATTAATGAGATAAAAATGAATTTTAAGTATTTCTATTAATTATCAGATAAAAAGCCAGAAAAAGAACAATTTGTAAATCAATTTACAATTTTAAAAAAAATGCAATTGTTTATAATTTTGTCATGAAATCTGTCTTATTTTCACAATATATATGCTTTAATTAAAAACTCTATTTTCCTATGAAACCATAAACCATTTTATCATTGTTAATGAATAAATTTTGATATATAAAAATAATTATTATATGAGTACCCTATATTACCATACATTGCTTCCTAGGAAAGTCACGCAACATTTATCAGCCCAAAATTTGATTCGCCACATCCATAATTTTACTACTAGGCCAATCGATTTGTTTTCTCCGTTCTAAGAAATCAGCTTTCTAAAAAAATCCGGAAAAAATGAAATTATCAGTTTTATAAAACGAAATAGTTTTCTAGAAACTGAAATATCAGTATTTCAGCTTCCATTAATAACTCATGTGAAAAGTTTATCCAATTTTAATGGAACTCGGTACATTAAAAGAGTTAATATATTTCATGAAAAGAAAACAAAAACTATGAAATAAATGAACTATCTAAGTTAAAATAAACCTGTGTAACAATATAAGTTACTTATTTCCTTTTTCATACAATAGTTACATCTCCAAGTCAACGTAACTTCAATAGAATTTTCTTTTTATTCATTTTCTTATCGGTTTTGAATGAGTTTCCCTGTTTGCGGAGCTATTTATCACTTTCCTTATCTTAAAATATAAATAAAATTATTATCTTGTTATGCACTCCTCCTTCTTAATTTCATTAGGCAACGCCACTATGTTTTTGTCAATCTATCATTCGACGTATTAGATTTAGTCTTCCGAAAATTGATAGCACACATCTGATTTTTAACACAACTTTTTCATTTTGGTGTTACGTCAAAACTTCCGAGCACATTACTCATCTACTCATGAACATAGTCATTCTTAATTATCATAATAATTATTGTATTCCATCACTACATATGCCCAATAAACCCATCAATTACACTATTATCTTTACGATGGTGGTCCCTTGTCTAATAACACTATCCAAAGCTCTCCTGCATATCTTACACTCTGAATGTTGTACTAGCAGTTGTAATTAAAATGTTACCACAAGAATATTCACCAATTTTGAGTTCACACATTAAATATCTTTTTGTTGCATGGCATATATTTTATACTATCATTTAGAAGAAGTTGATCTTATTGAATCAATAATCTAATATTAACAGCAAAATTAACACGAATCAGTCAGATACACTGAATGAATCATACGGGTATTTATTATTAACTTATCAAGCAGACTATTTAATTTTTGCTACATATATCTTTTGGAATCTCTGTACTCAATTTTGCTTACATCAAATTTTATTTCTTACATTTCTCATCTTATAATCTTTCTTTCTAAATCAGGATCTACAGTTTAATCTTCATAAAATTCCTTGCTCTCTTAAATAGCATTAAAATGTTACAGTTCATGCCCAAATTCCTAATAGCTTTGCATTAGCGGTTTTTTACAGAGCCTTCGTAAATATACTGCAATCATCCATACTTACACTAATTTTATTTTTCTCCATACTCCATTTGACAAACTGGAGAGTAGAATCTTATCCAAATTCATAACCTCATATGACAAATTAGAAGAGGGTAGGTGGATAGAGTGTACTTCTAACCCATTTAAGTTTGTTTGAATGTATTACCATATCATTTGATATATCGTATTTTTATATTCACAAAAACTGAATAATAGTCCTATAATTCAGGCTTAAACTTTAGAATTCTTGTAAGAAGATAATATTAGTAGAAAGAGGCAGCTTTAGAAAAATAGCATATTAGGGATATGAAGTATAATTACAACAAATGCAGCATAAGACAAATGTACATTATCTACAATTATATACATAACCTTCTTGAGCCCAAATTGATGAGCTTACAAATATATAAGTGTTTATATTCTTATTTAAAATGTCCTTTAAAAAAAAAAATTATTAATATATCATTTTATCAGTTGTTCATCATTGTATCAGTTTATTCATTGTCTATATATGACTGACTTACAAGTATTTAAGTACATAGTTCAAAATTCAGTGACGGTGGTAGCAGTTATTAGATTATAACTTCCGTTAAGTTGCGGTCATGATTACAGTGTACCTAACGCCTTCATTAGCTTACAAAGTGCTACAACTTAGGAAAAGGGGATATATTCGACAAACACCGCATGTAAGATAGGGATGGTAACCTAACTTTCTCTATACATAATATTCTAGTATATAACACATCCACAGGGATAAAATTATGCAAGTTTCAGTTTAGTTCCCGTTACATTTAAGGATTTAAATATATTTTTACCATACTTAATATTCTTATCAGTTTTTATACTTTTTTTTACCTTCTCTTCATGAAAATTGTCATTTTTATTGTAATTTTTTTTTTAATAAATCTGGGAAAATGTACTCACCGGATTTAGCCAATATGTGACCGAGAAAATTTACATTCATAAAAACAAAAGAAGACATAACCAGATTAAAATAATTAATAACATTATTAATTACAATAAATTTACAACAATAATAATAATAAGAAAAAAATCTCAAGCTTATTATTGTTATTAATATTATTCCTATTTTATTTGAATTCAGATGTATATCAAATAAAGAAAAACGCAATGAAATAAATATGACCGATACATAGAAATAAATATTATAAATAAGAAAAATCTTAATTTTTCACGTAAATCTGTAAGTCTAAAATGTAAAACATTCCAATTTAACAATAACTCACAAAACCTTCAGTTAAGTTTTAATTCACCAGTGATATTTTATTTAGTCACAACCGTCAAAAATATTACTATTGTAAGTAACAATAACTTATGGTACTTACAATTGGTATTGCAAGTACCATTTAATGTACAAAGTTTAATATGAAGCAATAAACATTATTTTTAAACTTTGAAAAATATATTCCTGAATTTTTTTCAAAGAACCATAAATGTAATGTGAACTCAACTTCAGACCACTGACTCAACTTCTTTCTTCAGTCCAAAACTGATCGATTATAACTCTCGTTTCTACTACGTTCACTAACTTTATTCTAATACTTTTCCAACCTTTCTACCAATTTATTACTTCTTTTGGAACAAAAAATAGTCTTGCATAAAAGATATTTTTTTTTTGTTCCTTATTTTAACAATTTATTAAAAATGGCGGAACACGCTTCATAAACCCATACAGATTTTACAAATCTATGCAATTTCATTTAAGAAATTACAATTTATTTATAAATGCGCGTACATATACACGTAATTTATATTGTAAACTAGCTCGTGTTTCTATATTCTACCTCTAGCTTTTTATTATATTTCCTAATGTTTACGTTGCAATCTGTTCAACTAAAAAAACAACTTCAAGACTACAACTTCATTCAAATTCAAACACATCATCCTCATTCATCCTCTGAAGTAATACCTTACAGTAGTTCCGGAGGCTAAACAGATAAAGAGAGAGAGAACAATAAGTAATATTACCCTCCGGACTAATGAGATAAGGATGATATATTTATGAGATGTAAATGGAGGGTATAGTTTTGTATAGACTCAAGCGGACTATTCCTGAGATGTTTGTGTAATAGAACTCCAACCACTAAAGTATACCAGTATCCACATTCTAATATTCAAATCCGAATAAAAGCAACCAGATTTTACAAGGATTTGAACCTCAAAACCTCCAATTTCGGAAATCAGCTGTTAACTGATTACCGATAACGAATTGGCTACTAGACTAGCCCGGTGGATTCTATTTATAATTGAATGGAAATATTTTTTGTCTTAGTACACATCAGTAAACACATTACTATAGCTTTTGAATCATTCAAGTTAAGTCAAATACTTCTGAATCTAATTATATTTTCTAGTTACATTAGTTTATATAGATTCTTTATGTAGAATTATTTTATTACTTTATTTAATTTAAACAACAGAATAACAGTGATACAGTGTCAAGTTTTCAATAACATTTCATTCAATAAATTAGAAAGAAAAACTATGATGTTTGCCTGTAAAAAGTGAAAAACAAGTGCATATTTGCAGATTCACAAATGTGAGCTCTTTAGCGAACACAAGCTGCTAATCATCTAACTTTTTTTTATACCACGTTTTTAAAGATATTTATATTCACTGTTATTCCAAGATTTTACGGCAATCTTTTTATCTACTGATAATACTGATATTAAAAAAATTAAATTAACCTGTGTTTGATAACGTATCAATACTGTTTCAATGTCCTCATTTGTTTTTAATTGTGGAATAAAAATTAAAATTCACTTCTTTTAAATACTGCTCAGTAACAAAAATTGCATAAATTCTAAGACTAATTCACTGAATTAATTTTTTCTTTAGCAAATAAACTTCAGAATTTTTTCATGGATAACTATACATAAAAAATAAAAATTGTTTTCTTTTATGCGATAATATCATTCCCAAAACAAATGGTGAAAATAGAAATCTTCAACTACCAGTAGTTTATATTCAAAATTTAGTGAACATATTATTTGCTAATCGATATAAAGGATTTAAAAAGCTATGTTTTAATAATAGTTGTTTTATTCGAAGGATTGTTAAATTCCAACGACAATAATTATAACCTTAAGTAGATTTGTCACATCTGATTATATGTAATTCGCTGGTTACATACAGCCGATGAATCTTTATTTTTGATACTTACTTTTAATATTCCACTTTTTTATTATTAAAGGCTTCATTACGGGTATTAATAATTTCGTTTAGCTGTAACGTATAAAGTAATTCGAAATAACTGATAATTATTTTACTAATCAAAACCACTTACTGAACAGATAAACTAAATACAATTCAAATAGAATGGTAACACAAGTATGCGATGGTTGTGTTTTAGTATTTAATAATTGATTCTTAAACATTTTGGAAAGTAATCTTTTTTTTTTCAACACGTCAGGATTTTTTTATAAATGCAAATTTCATAATTTGTGAAAAGTTGAAAAATTGCGAAAATGTGATACAATAAAATAGATATAATACTTTTTTTTTATAGTAAATTAATACAATATATTCACTTTTTTGGCTTACACTATGTATTCTTATAGTTAAACAATATATATTCCCATTGAAAGAAGTACAACCTTGAGGCTGCTTTTGGACGAATCTATGAACAGTCTCCAATCGATACTTTCGTACGGAATGTTAAATGAAGTCAGAAGTGCACGTACATCAGTGCAGAAGACTATTCTCCTTCTTCCGATAAATATTGAAGGAAACTCTTTTTTCTGTAGCTGAACCAGAAAAATGAGATCCTAGCTGCTAGCCAGGTTCTTCTCTAAGCCTTGAACCAAGCATTTCTGAATTCTCTTTGGTCAGATGTAAATCTCGAACCAAATCGTTTAGTTCAGACTGTGAATAAAGCTCTGGTGCACAGCTATCTATGGATTCGTATTCCTCGATGTTATCTTCATTTAAATAACATGTGGAGCAGTCTGTTTCAGTTAAATATTCTAATGGAATTAGCACTAGTATGTTTGGACTATGAGGAACCGGGCGTTAGCGGGTGACAACTTGGATAGACGATTCTTCTTTTATTCTTCAAACTTAAACGGTGAACACCATTCGAACAAAAGTAACAATCATTGATGTGATTTCGAACTCTCGCCACACCATTCAAAATCTCCAGAATTGAACGCTTTTTATTCATCCTTTGACCACCGTATAAGTCCTTCATCACTTGAGTGTCAAAGTATTAGGGTGTCGAAGTTTTGTCTTGATCTCCTATTTTCACTCTTTCTTTATCTGTTTAGCCTCCGGAACTACCGTAAGGTATTACTTCAGAGGATGAATGAGGATGATGTATATGAATGTGAATGAAGTGTAGTCTTGTACAATCTCAGATCGACCACTTCTAAGAAGTGTCCTATTTTCACTCTAAAATACGTAAGGTACACTTGTCGAACGAAACTTGTCAAATTTTTTTTTGCCTTTAAATTATCTTCTTTAAATTATCATTGACTCACCACAAATGTAACAAAAATAATTTCCAGAATTTTTTCAGCCTCTTGAAGCAATTTGAAGCCTTGAAAACGGAAAGTTTGCTTTATTGCCTGAAAATATATTTCAGACCGACAAAAACGCGTTTCATCATGAAGGATGGAAAAAAATCGATTTAAGCAAGTTAATGACTGAAACAGCTGATGGCTGAAACACCACTGATAATAACTGCACGATGCATGACTGGCGTGGACAGCGGCAAATAAACGTCTTACATCTTTTAAGTCTTCACATAACTTTTCGGCCAATCACTCCACCGTCTCAAAACACCCCCCCCCCCCCCCGTTTCATCCTCTTCAGATCACTCAAATGTTTAGCTGTAAAAATTCAGAGGATAAGCCAAAAAGTCAATATATTATATTAATGTATTATAAAAAAAATAACTTTTTATGTCTATTTTATAGTATCGAATTTTAGCAATTTTTCAGGTTTTATGAATTTTAAAATTTGCAAAAAGTCTTGATGTGATGGAAAAATGAAGGTTATTTTCGGATTAAGCGCTAAAAAATACATAGGAATCAATTATAAAAAGTTACAAAACATTCTACCATCCAAATGTTTGCAGGTTTTTGTAAATTAATCAAAGCCAAAATTTATTTTTATGCAAATTAATTCTATCATTATTATTTGTCGCTATCAAAATAATTTGGGGATCTTCTAATCCTCATTGAGATAGAATATCCTTTAGTGCATCTGACCAACCAGAACTAGTAAACTTGTGAAATTGACTTAAAAATATTTAAGGGGTCTAGATAAATAATTTAATTTCTACTTAACTCTAAATTGAGTTTGAAATGAATATGCTGGAAGTTTACTTTAAAATAATTCAGCAGCTTTTGAACGGTTACGGAAGTATTATATTTAAATATCGTTTTATATTTTATATAAATTTCAAAATTACAAGATTATTGTTAAGTTAATTATATCTTTTGAACTAATTAAGTTAGAAGTTAAATTCTTCGTAAATAAGTTAAAGTTCATGATAAAAGTTAACGCAAGGAATATCAAACTTCTGTTTTATAGTAGCGTTGCATTATCATTAGCTTGCAACAATATTTTATAATAAACCGTTTAAAGAAAAGTTTTCAAAATGAGTAATTTACATTGAATCCACGGTAAAAAATAATGAACCTTTTATTTTTCAGGTACGTAGAAAGAAGAAAAGTTCAGTCATTTAAGCAACTTCTAGTAGAAGATATCAACTAAATTAAATTTCGCTTTAATAAATATATTTTCTCTGAATCATTTTAAATACAGCTCTACCGAAATATTGTGTAATATTTTTATTTTTAGTGTTTTTATTATTTTGTTAAAAAATGTCTAAATAATTTATTTAAAATTCAGATAAATTTATAACAGAAAATTAATAAAATGAAAAAAGTATTTATGGATTTTAAACAAATGCGTGTGTGAAAAATGCCATGCCTGACCGGGATTTGAACCCGGGACCTCCGGATGAAAGGCCGAGAAGCTACCACTCCGCCACGGAGGCCGGCGTATTGAATCATTGGAACCAACTAAAGTTAGTTTACAAAATACAACGAAAATGTTGTAATTGTATGCGTCATGGCCCAGTAATGTAATAATTGGCCCAGTTATGTTTTAAAAAAAATTATTATTTTATATATTCGAAAAATATCCTACGAAGAAAATAATTTCCTCAAACAAATTTGTTGATGGAACATTAATCTAATTAAGACTAAAAAAAAATTAAAAAATTAAAACTAAGAATTGTTCTTTTAAAAATTATGGTACATTTAGCAAACTACCAAAATTTTGTTTAAACCTCTAACAGGATAATTTATTAACTTCCTAACTAAACATAAAAATATTTGTTTATTCATTTGTTAACATAGTTTGTTGAATAATTTTATTCCATTGAACAAAAATTATTTCCTTTAAATAAAAATGGAACAGTATTATTTTTTCAAGATAGCAAAAATGTATAAATAAACCTTAGATACTCAGGTTTACATTTAAAGTACTTCTTAAACCAATGTTCGAATGGTGTTGCAACAAAACTACTGTTTAAAATATTGTTCTGAAATAAGTTCTATTAAAAGAAAGCAGAGTGGTATAAATGAAAAAGGGAAGAAGCGATTTAAATGGAAAACACAGACTAGGAGTAAAAAAGTAATCATAAAATATATCTCAAGAGAATTTTACCGTAAGAATTTCAGATCGGTTAAAAAGATAAGTTATAAAGCCAAAATTTCACAGCTTGTTGCAATGGAAAGAATACGAGATAATAATAAAAAAATCACTAATCTATGTTAAAAATTGTTTATTTCGTTAATTACTTACCTAAATTAATTTTAATTACTATGTGCACTCATAACCCTATAATAGCAAATCCTACATCAGATGAAGGAAGGAATTCGTGATTTGATAAAAATGATTATTTAGTGCCAGCTTTGCAATGTTTGTGGAAGGTAGACCACAAGTACAGTTACTACTCACTAGTTCTTCTTTGCACTACTCTTTCGTTAATGTAAATGTAATTTAAACTTAAAATGAATAATTAAATATAATTTTGAATTAATTTAGTTCAGTTGTAATTATAAATTTTTTTTAGTCATTTATTATGTTTTGGTTACGTATTACTTTTTGAGAGTATGGTATTTAGTTTTTAAAATTAAACGTATAAAGTGGATGTTAATTTAGATTTTATGTATATAAAATCTAAATATTATTCTATTACTAGAATATTTAAGTATAAACTATTTATTAACAATATAAATTTATTTATAAAAAAAAGCTATTTTCTACAAGTATTTAAAAAAAAAAAAAAGAAAGAAAAACAGAAGGAAGGCATGATGAAATTTTACTAAAGGATTTTTTTTTTCTTTCAAATCTGTAAGCACTATAGCGAACGGAAATTACATCCACAGTCAACAATGATGAAATCCCAATAAAGTTCTACTCTAAACATGTTACAGGAATAATGGGGTTTTAAGTGAAGGACCATTTAAGAACGTCCCAGTCTATTCAAAGCAGATAGCTTAGAATTCATTTATTCATTATCAATGTAAATGTATTAAAATGCAAAATTTAAATTTCAAAAAGTAACGATTACTTTTGATATAAAAGTTTTGAACTAAAATGTTATTATTTAAATAGGAAAAAAATAAATAACGAATAAAGGTAGTTAAATTTTCAAAATAATAAAAAATGAATATCTCACGGCTAAGACAATTTATTTTGTAGCATTGAAAAAACTTATATATATATATACACATACACCATCGCCAAAGCTGATTTCATTACTAAAGCAGTACGAATTTTTACAAAACTTATTCAGTACTGTAAGAATATTACATAAAGACTTATAAGAAAGCCAGTTACATTTATTGATAGAAGTATTAGTTACAAATCAACGACTAATACATGAAACGGTTAAAAATATATTCACTTAATAACGTTTTACAAAAAATGTAATACCCCTGAATCTACATAGTAAAATAATTAATATATATTAATTACATTGGGAATCTGATCTTAAGATGTTAATGAGTAACTACTAGAAACATAACAAATTTTACGCATGCCCAGGGATTCGCAAGCACGTATATTCGCAAGCCCACGGATTCGCATCGAGAAAAGTGACGGCGATAAGTATGTAGACAAAAACATCAATTTAATAAAATAACTATATTCTTAGTAATTATTTTACTAATAAATACTTCTCGAAAGAGAAGACTTAACTACAAGTCTTTGGGTAGCTGCCAGCTGCTGACATGTGCTAACAGATGAATAATACTGAATAGTAGATTAATTTTATTGCAGCTATTAATAACAAAGAAAATTCAATTTAAAATTACTTAACCTAAATTTTTAGTGTTACAGACAATATGATGCATGACATTTTCTCAAATGTGAAACATTGGAGCTATAAATGTGTGGTACCAACTGATGTATACGCTAGAGAACTAGAGAAATAATCTACTTAGATAGATGTTGTGCTCGTTTGAGAGTGTTTTAGACAGAACTAATAGCATGAATATTTAATGCAGCGGCTTAATTGAATTCCGTACAACTGAAGCTTAAGATTTGTCTTCTTAGTAACGAGTTATTTTACAGAATTTCTTTAATTTAATTTTCAAATTTATCAAAACATAAAATTTTGTAAAAACAAACTATTGTAAAAGTGAATAATATAAAGTTAAGGACTTATCAAGAAAAATATTCAACTATAATAATTGAATATTTTACTTTAGTTTACTTTAAATCTGCTTGCGCATGAAATTATATTATGTGGGATTCATTGTATTAAAAAATATTTAAAATTCAAGTATAGGATTTTAAGATTTAGAAAGTGTTTTAAACAAAAACTTCATCTATAGGAACCTTTTAGGAAATTAAACACACTGCTACTGCAATAATTGTGCATTATTTTTGCATACTCAGTAATAAAGTCCGTAACAAAAGTAAGAAATTTGTACACGAATATTTACCGTATATTTTATTCAGAAGCCTCTATGCACTTATTACAAACCCGTCTACGTCTTTTGAAAAAAACCATTGCATTTGAGTATTGAGTTACTTAATATTCAGTAAAATAAAACTCATGAAAATTTTAATTTATAAAGTAAAATAAAAGAAATTTTTAATTTTCAAAATTAACAAAATTGTTTCAGCTATATTTTACGATTATATTGTCTGTTTAGTAGTAATATCATTTAATGTAGCAAAGGTTAAATGGCTATTTGCATTTTACCCACGCATTTTTTTTTTTTTTTTAACTTAGATATATCTGGTTTATTTTATTGTCGTTTTAATGTTAGTTTTCTTTTATATATGTTTGTATTAATAATAACGACACAGATTCAATTTTAGCTTTTGTTTATACGTTAAGAAAGGTTTAAATGTAATTTTTATAATACAGCATGAAGACAAAAATGTTGTACTGCATTTTAAGGTTGAGTATATAAATTTACGCGTACCAATTACATTAAAATTCATTTTCAATGCAAATGGCATTTTTTATCTTTCAGCTTTAGATTGAATGTTAGCTAGTGGTAATGTGTTATTATGAAAGAATTTACAATTTTATACTTAAAATAAAAAATATATTTTTAATAATATATATACTACATGGGTAGATGTATATAATAGAGCCCCCGTTTAGAAAGAATCATAAAGAAAAATTGTTGGAAATTAATATTATCTTCTGCCATTATTAGATTAAAGTAACGTATAATTATCAAATAGAGTTAAATTTCAAGTATAGGATTTTAAGATTTAGAAAGTGTTTTAAACAAAAATTTCATCTATAGGAACCTTTTAGAAAATTAAATACGCTGCTAATGCAATAATTGTGCATTATTTATGCATACTCAGTAATAAAGTCCGTAACAAGAGTAAGAAATTTAAGTTTCTTACTCTGTAGTAAGAAGTTTAGATTGAAATAAACTAAACTATAATATCATATTGATAATCTCTTCAGCATAGTATGGAATACATAATTCTTTACAAAGATAAAAAATGGGTATATCATCAGATAGAAGGGAAGAAAATAATAAACAAAAAATATATTCACAAAGAAAAATGAAGAAAGAGAATATTTCAACATACTGTGTCGAGATAATGAAATCATCGCTCTGTGAGATCACTGAAATTTTAATCATAATGATACATAACCTCTCTTTTATCTGTTTAGCCTCCGGAACTACCGTTAAGGTATTACTTCAGAGGATGAATGAGGATGATGTGTATG
>JAAAKQ030127629.1:3341-13603 GCA_010016005.3 Zanna intricata | reverse complement strand
TAGATTGGGGTTTAAAAACCTGAAGAAAAGATGTCAGATGTATCATTGGATTTTAGAGAAGCTTGAGAAAGAGGAGGTAAAAAAGAATTTTAAGGACATCGCAGGAGGTCTGAGTAAAAACAATAAGGTAGAAAATATAGAAGAAGAGTGGGGAAATGTTAAAAAGGAAATTCTTAAATTAGCAGAAGCGAACTTAGGTGGAACAAAGCTAAAACTTTGGATATCAGAGGATATATTTCAGCTGATGGATAAACATAGAAAGTATAAGAATGCTAGTGCTGAAGAAGGTAAATGAAATTATCAACAGTTAAGTAATACCATCAACAGGAAGTGCAAATTTGCAAAAAAAGAATGAATTACAGACTTGTGTTCAGAAGTGGAAAAAGAAATGATAATTGGTAAAATAGACGAACCCTACAGGAAAGAAAAGGAGAATTTGTGGTATATAAATTAAAATCCAATAATGTGTTAAATAAAGATTATATACCGATTTATAATATGAAAGAAAAGTTCGATAGGTGGTTGAGTATACTAAGAATTATATGAAGAAAATGAATTAAAAATTGGTGTTAAAGAGGATGAAAAGGGAGATACAATACTGAGATCTGAATGGCAGAAAGGCTGCTGGGATAGACAGGGCACCAGCAGAATTACTGCACAGTGCAGGTGAGGAAGCGATAGGTAGATTATACAAACTAGTGTCTAATAGTTATGAAAAAGGGGAAGTTCTGTCAGACTTCAAAACTTTTGATCCAGTCAGAAGCAGTAGAAGCACCAAACCATCTGCCAGTTTGCAAAATCTCACAATTTTTAATTCTTCTAATTGCCTCCAATTTTTCTTCAGTTGTTATCATGACCTGTTTTTCTGTTCTGATGACATGATGCATAAATTATTAAACTCAGTTCATACAAGGTATCACAAATTTGATCACCTAGCATGGATGGTTACTGAGAAGACTATATGAGTAACCTAAAGTGCCAAAACAACCTGATTTAGGTAGCAAGCCCATTATCCTTCCCCTTAGTCTAAAAGATAGTTGACCTGATGGGTGACCATCTTTGCTTGTTTTCTATTTCAAACTGAGGACACTTGTTTGTATTAAACAGGGCTATTGTGACATTTACACTACAATGTTTATTACATTAGTCTTTGTTCTTCATCTGGGAAACAAATACTCATTGTCAAAATGAGGAATATATAATTTTTTGTTAGTTGTTTCAGTTGAAATTATTTCAATCTACTGTAATATTATTAGAAAAATACAATATTTTTAATGAAAAATAGACTTCAATACTGTTCTTATGGAGATCAAAATAGCAACCTAAGTTAAATGTACGATGTAAGTTAATGTGAATGATAGCTTTTCTTTCTGCACAATTAAAATTTATTTTTTTTTAGCTAAATTTGCAGTCTCATCTGTATTTAAGTATTAAAAAAAAACTAGTGAGAAGTCACAAACATTACACTTTCGGTTGTTTACACTTAGAGCTTTTTTTGCATCTTTGCTACTCAAATATATTTGTATGTAACTTAAAAAATGCATTTATTAATCAGTTAATTAACATTATTTATTTATACTTTATTTAGGCACTCTACAAGTCTCAATTTTTTAACTTCTTGTTTCTTCTTTTAGAAAATCACAATTTCCACTTTTACTTTAGGGATTCCATTTAATTTTTTTTTTTTGTAATATTTACTCTGTCAAAATAGTTAATAACACTATAATAGTGTCAATTATAAAATGGTGGAACATGTAGTTTATTGTTTTCTGCTGAGTTTAAGTTAAACAGTCTAAAATATTCAGCCTTATTATTAATTGAGATATAATTGCAGTGCATTTTTATTTACAATAACATCCCTGAAAAACTAATTTTAAAGCAGTGCAGTTTATTTGTGTTAATTTGTTTCCTTACATTTATTTTAAGCAAAGAGCAAATATTTTTGCTGTCTCAGCTCTTTGCAGTTACAGCTTATGTAATGTATCAATTTTGAAATTAATACATTGTAATGTACAAGTATATCTCATCATTATGTTTTAATGTGTTTCTACTTATGACAGTAAACTTTTTTTAATGGTTGAACAAGTATTTGTTAACTTTTTTTTAATAATTTTCAAGTGTTCTTTAGTCTGTATTAATGAGGGGATTTGTTTCTCATTTATATTTAGTGAATAAATTTTTTTTTTGAGCAAAATACTTAAATTATGTTAACTTTTTTATCTTAGTTTTTTACCTCATTGATATTAATTTTTTTTTATTGATATTATTTTTTTGTCACATTGCTGTATTATTATTTAGGAAAAAATATTTAAAAAATATGCAGCATATTTCTGAATGTATCAAGAAGTTTATTGCAAGTGTTATGGATTAAAGAATGAAACTGTTTACATCTAATTGAAGGTAACATAGTAAACCCTGAGTTTTCTTTCAATATAGGATTGGAAATCAACCACTCAAAAAAGATTTATTTTTATACATTTTAAGCTATTCATGCTTCTCTAGATTCTGAAGAACAATATCTCCCTATTCTTACTGCCTAATTATATTGTGCTCAAGGTATCGACTACTTTATGAATTCTACTCATTGCTACAAGTATCTTGAGAGTGTTTATTTATTTTAAAAATTTCAGCTTACAAATATTTAAGAACATTTCAGGTGAACCAAGTATCAGATATGTTAGCCTTGTTCACAGTAAGTTTGTTCATGATCCCTTCTCATTTAGTTGGTGTGGTTTTTTAAATCTGAAAATGAAAAATTATGGAAGAGTAGGATTTAAGGTTAGAATATGAAAAACATTTTTAATGGCAGTAGTTTGACAATGAGTTAATTTAACTCAACAACAGCTTTTATTATAGGTACCAAATATGTTAGATGTAACTAAAACTATAGTTTACTTTAACGTTTCAATTTTCAGTTAAAATAATATTAATAGCATCCACTCGATTTGCATCTTTATTTGTAGAAATTATATCACAATGTTCTGTTGTTTCTTTTTCATTAGGCAGTTCATGTTCAGAAATAATTAATTGATAAATTAAATAATTAATTCATAAATAATTAATATTATATTGTCAGTGACAATATTGTTGTAATGAATTCTGCCTTCATTATCTTGAGTAATATTGTATGTGAAAGGAGGACTTACAAACTAATTTCATCTAGCTGAAACAATTGTTTTTAAAAAAAATCAGTGGATGTTTTTGAGAAAAGGTTAATCAAATTTAATAAATGATCTATTTAGGCCATTAACATAGTGTACATTTAATTTGATTCTTTCTAAGAGAAATCTAGTAACCTACAAAATTATCATTGAGAAAAGGGCACTAATGAAATTGTAAAAGTATGTTATTAAACTGATGTATTACATAATAATAAATGAATAATATCTTACAAAAATCACAATATGATTAACCTACACACCAAAAAAATATAGTAAGGCAGAAGAAGGTAAATTACCTGATTGAAGATTTCATTTATATTCTCTTCTTTAGGTGTTTAATGTTCAAATAGATATAAAAAATTATTATCAAACTCCAGATGTAAATCTGTTTTAGAAACATTTTCAATCATATTTCTTGAACTGGTAGACAAGTAAAAGAACCAGTAATTTTTTTTGTTTATCTTTATTTTTAACATGATAATTTTAGGTTCTGATGTTAAACCCAGAATTGTTACTAAATTACAAATCACCTGCCTTCTTATTAGTAACATAATTATTGTATATTACTTTTCTACGCTACAATATAGTTCATGTTTGCCAAATACAATTCGCATATAACGTTAATTAGCATAACTTTAATAATTAAAGTTATAATTATTATAACTAATGAAATATAACTGGTATATAGTGGAAAACAGTTGTCGGTTAAAATGTAACAACCTAGCTTCAGAGATAGTGAACAAGATCTAAATACAAAATAGATGTAGATTTAGCAGAGCCATTCTAGCAAGGCATGTTTTCTTCTACTTACAGTCATACATCTACCTCCCTTCTGCTAGCACTTTGCTATAACTGCTCAGCTCAACTTAACTTCTGGCTACTTAACAAAAATAATTTTGGTATTATGGATTTATCTCATTTTATACTAAATAATGTGATATTTTGGATTGTAACTATTTAACACTTGATAAAACTGAACTTTTTTCCAAAAAAATTAGGTTAAATCTCAAAGTCACTTTATTGATTTGTAAACTATCTTGCAGTGAGATATCAAATTGATTATTGCTGGTTAGCTGCCAATTAATCAATTTGTGAAATTTCAGCCGTACTGATATTTGGATTAGAATTAAGATCACTTAATAATGGGATTGAAAATCCCATAAGCATTTACTGTTTATAATATTTATAGTTAACCACAATAAATGACATGTTTAAAGGTTCACTTTAAATGACACATTATTAAATTAACATTTAATTAATGATTACTAAATTAATACAAATTAATGGTTAGTTATGTGCAATGAATATGTGTTATTGTTTAATAATTTTGTAAAGTTTTACTTCTGTAATTCTATAAATAGATGTTAATATTGTGTTTGCTGTCTGTTAAAAATCTATATTTCAGAGTGATTGAGAAATTACATATTATTGAAGTTCAAGTAGATGTAGTTTTAAAATATTAAACTTATATTACAGAACATTCCTTAGTTGCTTTTTTTTTACAATTTCAAAATAAATTGTCCTAGGTAATTAAGATTTAGACATTGTTTTAATTTTTAAAGAACCAGTAATAATAAACTTTTTATACTGAAAAATATCTGCTTTCATATAATATATAGCTTAATATACCATATAATATAGTTTTCATATAATATTGAAGTATTTAAATTAAATTAAATATGGTAAATTTTATGCTTCTAGGAAAGAGAAATAAATAAAAAGAAAAGATTTACTTTTCTAATATAAAAAAAGAGCAGTTGGTATTCATATCATTTTAAATACATTTGGAATTGATTTCATTGTAATGTATATATTTGAAAATCCTTTAATAGAGATATGCAGAATTATACCATCAGACTAATTGAGTTCGAGATCAAACGGAACCTTTAATTTGTTTGATGTTTGAACATGATTAAAGTAACAGTAATATAACAATGAAATTAATTGTGATAAATACATGAGTTGTACTTACATATTTTATTATTAAAAAAATACCTTAATACTGATATGTAAAAGTATTTTTAAGTATTGTACAACAGATTGCTAGAAAGTATTATAAAAAATCTAAAAATTTATTTTTTAATTGGCTGTAGAAGAATTATCCCTTTTTTTTAAGTGAAAATTTACTTGAAATAATTGCTAATTTTTCATGCACCACTTTTTAACACTGTTTAGATGAATGATCTCACCTTTTTTAACAGTCTTTACTGCTATTTAATTGACTATTATTCAGATTATGAATGGTTTAAGTTATTAACATTCAAATAACGACTTACCCTACTGTAGATATTATTCGTGTATCCTAGCAGTAAATAATAAAAGTTATTTTAATAAAGACTAATTAGTACCTATAACTTTTTCTATATATGTTTATAAAGACTTTGTAGTAATTCTTACTTCATCAGATGAATTTAATGTGTTTATTAAAAGATATTGAAAATTGATTTTTTAAGGTTTTATTTTTAGATAATAACAAGGTTTTTAAAAAATTATTTTATTATATTGTGTGTTTTAATTTCATTTCAATATTTTGTTATTTTTTTTAGTGAGCAAATATTTATCCTCTAATAAGCTGGTATCAGTAAAAACATCTTGCATCAAGAATTCTACCAAATTTATCCTACTTTGGCCTAGAAAATCCTGGAACCTGGTTATAAAATACAATAGAAAAAATAATTACTTTCTGTATGAATTTGGAATTTGTCATCAATGTGATCCTTGCTATTACATTACATTAACCTTAAGAAACGAAAGGAAGTAGATATTAAACTGCAAAGACATACAATAGAAAAATGTTTTTTATATGCTGGATCTCATTTCTGTGAATTGTTCATTTTTAGATAAAAAAAACCTACCATAAACTTTTCCTCATAAAAAGTTGATTACTTAATATGAATTTTAGCTAGCTTACACAAACTGCATTAATTTATTGCACTATACTACTGTATTAGCATGTGACATTTTAAGAAACATTGTTTTAACAGTTTATTATTGGTACACAATGTGTAAAGTGTTCTAAAAGAAATTAATCAGAAGGCTGTGACAACATAATGTACATACATCATATATAATTTAATTTTATAAACTACAACAAATTATTTACAACGAATAACTGTGTAGTATATTATTTCAGTTATGCTTGAAAAGAAATGGTAATTTTGTATTATATACAATAAAAACCAAGAAAAGATGTTTTAAAGTAAATTATCCACTAGTTTTTTTTTTTTTAATGACTGTTAACCTGTATTTTTACTTTCTAGGCTGTTATGGAATGCAAGGATAATGGGAGTTTATTATCTCCCTACTGATCGCAGAGTCTGGACAAATATCCCTTGTTGTTGCATCTTTCATTTATTTGGTGGGTCATTATTTATATAGTGGCGATTATAGATGTTCTGTTTTATTTATGGACAGAGTTGGTATTTGCATTATGGTCCTTTAGACTAATGAGAAGTACTTAATTGGGCCTGATCATGGGTGATTAGGCACATATGAGCTTCGTATGTTGGGTGATAGGGAGGTAAATTTGAAGTTTGTAGTCTTCCTTCACTCAGGCTGTCTTTGCTGTTGCTTCTCTGCTGGGCTCCGTTGTGTCAGATTCCTCTTCATGTTGGTAGGTCAATTTTCATTCTTCTTTTTTCTGTGCCTGCCTTTTTGTGAGCCAGCTGTAAATAGTTTACAAACCGTAAAACTTGAATACTTCCGTGGCCCAGAAAGGGCAGCATGGAGGAAAGGGTAGGCCTCTTCACACTTCCGTCTGACGGCAGCTGGGCTTTTCTTCCATAATCTTTGCTGTTTGCTGGCTGTCTTCTTCTTGGATTAGGAATGGGATGGTTGGGTGTCTTAAAATTTTGTATCAAAAGTTTTCACGTTCGCAAGTGGTGGGGGGAAAATTGATTGAATCATTTTATTTGATTAAGTGAAGATTTCTTTTGAGAAAAATTTATACAACAATAACAAACCTCAGTACGGACAATATGACAAACCTCATATGTAGCCTCCAAAGCAAAAAAACACAGTGTATGTTTTAACCTACCTACATATTGCGGTTTCATCAAATTTATCTTATAAATTTTATGAGGATTTATATAAGGTAATCTGGGCAATAATAATGCTTCAGCATTGTTCGTCCTTCCAAAAAAAAAAAAATATATAAGGTAAAATATATATGACAACCTTGTACGCACACCTTGCTCTTTGGCAAAATCACACTTTGATGCGAACAAACCAATCCGCCATCGCATATCTGAGCTAAAGTGTTCCCACACCAAAAATAAGAAAAGAAAAAAGTACATATTGCTTATAATATTTAAGAATATTAAGTAGGATAGAACTGAATTAAATACAGATTTTGAATGAAGGTTAAAAACAAAAGTTTACATACCAATTCAATGGATTTGGAATAAATAGTTTCCAAAACAGTTTTTATTCAGGTTGTTATATCATACAACAGAGGAGTACTATGCCATCTGCCAAAGAAATGATCTCTCCACATTTGTTTTGTTGTAAATTGTTAGTTGGGGTTGCACAATCCAGCGCTGTAGTAAGCATTATAACAGAGGTTGGAGAGCCTTCTCTCAGGTACCATCCAGACCAACTCTAATAATGACTTATTATGTAATAAAATCCTGACTGAAAGTTACCATGATCTCTTTTTAATTTTTTGAAAACTGGCAGTGTCTGTTGTGATCAGTTTGTACTAATCACTCTAATTACTCTTTCAGTAATTACACTCATATCTACATCTACAATTAACTACAACAAACACCAATCACAATTTGCATTCCAAACTTTCTTTTTAATAAAGCCAGTTGAATAAAGATATTGTTCTTTATACAAAGATTTAACACTTCTTTTACTGATGAATCTAAGCAAGGCCATTGTAATTGTGTGTGCATTTTTCAGCAGTCAGGGGGCCTATACGCGTATATTTTGCTTTGTCAAAATTCCATTCATAAGTTCAATCATGTTTATGGCTGAACTAGTTATATAGCCACATTCATGCCGTTACATCACATTACAAATGCTACCTAAATCTTACTTATGCTGCAGTTTTGTAATTTCAATCATGTGCTGTTATATTCCAAGACATATGTTTTACACATCCTTTAATTCCAGTTATATACATATCTGTACAAAATAGTTGAAATGTAGTATCAGTTTCTGATGAATTTTTAGTTTAAACATTTAAAAATTGTAGGCCACTGTCCAGAAGGATTGTATTTAGGTGACCTTCGCTTCTGAACAGAGCATACAATTTTTAAATTGCTAAAAATTTGTCAGAGACATATTTCACCTATTATTTATACTAAGATATTTGTGATTCATTAAAGGTAATGAATAAAAAATAAAATGAAAGAGTAACTTTTACAAAGAGTTTTGCCCAAAAAAGTGTTTAATGTATGCAACTTTCATCATGTGGCAAATGTCCAATCCATAGGAGAGTGTATCTCATCCCTCAACCAGTATACCTGGAGTAATAGAAGCAACAGCTTCTTTAATCCTGTACTTCATTGGGGTAGATCAGCAGGTAGCAGAGGCTCATGTACAAGATCTTTTATAAAATTCCAAAGGAAAAAAAATAGCATGGGATTAGATCGGTGACCTCAATGGGCACAAAAAACTTAAAAAAAACTGCTGAATGGATGTGAATATGGTGGACAATGCAAAAACAAGCTCTGTTATTGAGTCCTTGCTGACCAATCTAGGGATTGGAAAAAACTTCATTCAATCATTCTCATACTGAGCATGAATTCAATAACTGTATTATTCCAGTGAGAAGGTGCATCATTGGTTCCAAATAAAATTCTCTGGTCCATTCTGCAGTTAAGAAAAAACCATATATGCGCATGTCCAAATAACAAACTCCTGTTATGCTTGCTTCAGAAAAACTGTTAGCTTACTGTAAACTTCCATCAAGATATTGCATATATGTTTAATATTATATTACAGATTTATATATTTAGAGATAATAAATTTAATCTTGGGAAGTCCCTCTTGCATTATAAGACTTCATGGGGATTATTTGACTTCCAGATGCGAACATTTTATTTATGTTAACTTTTCCATGAATGTGAAATGTTGACTCATCATTAAACGCGATACAATCAAGAAAATCTTCAACTTCAGCTGCAATATTTCAATCGCTGTGTGCCACCATTGCACAATGTACTCGATATGCTTCCAAGGGAGTAATAGCTGTAAATTATATGAATGTGTATGTGCTTCTTTAAAATATTCCCCACTGGCACTGCTAGTTTGCATTTAGTCTTCAAAACAGAATTTTTAAGACTACACAGGAAAGACTAAGTCAAGCAGAAACATAAGGAATCAATCTATGGATCGTGCATGCAACTAAAACTGTCCTTTTTGATTTTTGGTTCTAGCCCTAAATCAACAGTATGCACCTCATCCAAGAGATATATTAAATTTTCTTTATTTTTTTACACCCAGTTTATTTTTTAATAGCTATTCATTTTTCAGAGGTTCTTTCACACTTCTGTCTCATTTAACATTTTTCAGAAAGTCCAACATTAGACACAATTTTTATATACATTACTTCGTTTTATTTGTTTATTTTTGCAATTCTTTTGTTATTTTTTGAGATGAGTTTTTACGAAATTGTTAATCACTGTTTTAGGCCAATAAAATCCCTCACTATTGATTTCTTTTAACTGAATGCTGCTCATTCTGAAATTTAGTTATTTAGGAAAGGCATCCAAAGGTAAAATGTAGATTGAAAGTTGGTATTTTTAATCCCCTCCTAATGCCTCATCCTAGTCACATACTGTATTCAATTTTTTCACAAAGGTTGGAACAAAGACTGGATATATCCAAATCATGACAAAAAAAATCATTATCTGGAATTTATTGATTTATGAATTTTAATAATGGAGTATAATCTCTCATGTTTTTTTTTAACAACTTGTGACAGTGTTTTATGCATTTCAAAAAATATTTGTATAAAATAAGGTCACTAGTTATCAATCTCTTAAAATCATTTCTGAGCTGTATTTCTTTATTGATTTTGGAATCTTGCAAACATCCCTTTATATTTTGATAGATAACGAATGGTTGCCCTTCCCGCTGGAGCTATTCTAC
>JAAAKQ030127618.1:0-11689 GCA_010016005.3 Zanna intricata | reverse complement strand
TTCGGTACTGTTCGCTTATGGTATTAATTTGAAAGAGACATTCGATGCGATGAAAGACGTTCTTGAGAAAATTAATTATAAAAAACATAGTTGGAACATATGTGGCTATTTAAAAGTTATAGCTATTTTGTTAGGCATGCAGTTAGGTTATACTAAGTACATGTGTTTTCTTTGCGAATGGGACAGCCGAGCTAGGGATAAACATTATGTTACCAAAGAGTAGAAAAAACGAGTAAATTTAACTCCAAATGAAAAAAATATTATTCATAAGTTTAATTGAACGCAAAAAAATATATTTACCCTCTCTTCATATCAAGCTAGGTCTAATGAAAAATTTTTGTAAAAGCAATGAAGGATTTTTTTTACATCAGGCAGAAATTTCCGAATGTAAGTGAAAGAAAAATTAAAGAAGAATTATTTGCTGGTCCTCAAATAAGAGAATTGGTTAAAGATGATGTATTTAACTCAATGTTAAATAATATAAAAAGTGTAGCTTGGGCTTCATTTAAAGACGTTTGCAAAACTTTTCTCGGTAAACAAAAATCTGACAATTACTACGATAATGTTAATCAACTTCTTACTTCATTCAGAGTTATGGAATGTAATGTATGGGATGTCTTTGAAAATACATTTTCTCCACTCACATCTGGAATCCTTTTTTTTATCAAAACTTCTAGTTATATTTAATCATCACATTTATTTTCGGTCTAATAATTATATTTATATCTGTTCGTAAATTAAAAATGCAATATTAGAAAAAAAATAAAAGCCATAACATTACACACACACACACACACGCACGCACGCGCACACACTTTTAAATTTATTTTCAAATTCGATTTACAGTCAGACCGTAAATAAATCTTAAAGTTAAAAATTTTAACAAAAAAAAAAACATGGATACAAGAATAAATGGATTTCATGGTGTAATTTAAATTATTCATGCGGTTGAATTTTGGCAAAGAAATTGACGGGATATATACATGTACTCTATTTCACAATTATAACCTTCATAACGTTAAACTTTTGTCTTCAGGGTTAATTATATAACCTCTAATTATTTTTTTGCTTATGATAAAAATGATTAATAATTAAAAAAAACTACCACCCAACTTCGAATCATTTTTTTTTTTATTATCCAACATTTTATAAACTTCGAATAATTTTTTTATTATTCGAAATATAAAAAAGAATAATCACTTCTCAATAAAAAAAAAAGGAAACATAACTTTTATTTTCAAGGCTAATATGATGAATTTTAAAGGATAATTTTTTTCTAATAATTCTTTTCTTTGACAATACAGATAATCTTACTTTAATCTGTATGTAATATAACATGTATCTATACTAATGTTTCCTAACATAATTCAGGTTCTTATGATTAACTAGTTTGTCTAAATGTATTTGAAATAATAATACTTAAAGTTTTAACCAAAACATCATAAATTTGGTACACAATTTAACCGATTTAGGCTTACTGTGAAAAATAATACGATATAAGAATTGTTATTCAAAAATTTAATTTGTTATTTACAAGAAAATGTAATTTTTTTAATATAGAATTATTTGGTAACTATTGATTACCTATATGTACATACAGAATTCGATATTTACAGAATTGATTTTTATTTAGCGGTGTTTATATATTGATTGATTTTTTTTTTAATTTTATTGTAGCTACATTTTGAAAAATTGCAATTATTACCAAATTATTATGTTGTGTTAATAATTTTGTACAAACGAGACTTAATATTTTTATAAAATAAAAATTATTTTTCACCCCTACAGTGAATCCTTACTACCCTGAAGAGGACTGAAAATGCAAGAAAAACAAAAGGAAGAACTGGATGAACAAAGTAGAACAGTCTATACAAAAATATTTTAAATAAACCTTTGTATGCTGTGTGTGCACAAAATTATATAATTAAATACAAATTAGAAATTAAATTAATATCCATCCATGAAACGGAATTAAATTTTAAGAAGCACTTACATTTTTTTTTTTTTTATAGATCAGGGATTACAATAATGAGACTCATTGTTGCATTATCAATGTACAATAATTTGAAATATGCTAAAAGAAAAAAGTAAAAAAAAAAAAATAAAAAAAATAAAAAATTAAGATAAAATCATTGCTCTGAAAAAAAAAATTTGACGTGAAACATTTTATGATAATCGGTTTTCTGACCGGTTGGATGTTATTGTGCCTTTCGTTCATTTCAGAGCAAATCTTTTAATCTGATAAAATCATTACTTATTAAATCTTCAGTCATCTATTTTATATACACATATTTATCTTTCTTTACAATTATTTTTAGCGTCGATATTTCTTTCTAGTACCAACTCTAATAACCAGCTTTATTATACCGCTTTCTAAACTGATTAAAAAAAAAAAAAATCTTATAGAAAATATTTTAATATGCCAAAACCTTCACGAATATATTTTTTTCTATACATCTTCATTTTAAAATCTGGAAATTCCTCATATAATTTTCAGTATTCTATTGTAAAAAATCTCTTTAAAAGTTTACTTTTTAGTTTTCCTTTTACCAATTTATTTTGTTGTCATGAAGCGCTTTATTCCAAATAAATAAAGTTCAGAATTTCTTTCTAATTTGTAAATTAATATTTGTTAAGATTATCAACAATGGATTAAGGCAAATAAATTATATAATATTTACAAATGAAATGGTGTTTTAAGGAGATAAATCATGGGATATTTCACAGACGATTTTAAAATTAAAAGACAGTTTGACGGAATACAGCATGAAAATGAATATTATAAAAATAAATAATGAGGATAAAAGACAGTAAGTCGATAAATGTTTCCAAAAAGAATGAAGAGTTGAACAAATGAGACGCTATAGCCGTGTAATCCATATTAACAGAAGATTAAAAAAGTGAAAAAGAAAGGAAAACCGTAATAAAAATGGTTGAAGAAACAGTTATATGCAGTTATTATATAGTAGGATAGAATTAGAGTCAAGTCTAAATTTAAAGAATCAACCCTTAAGAATGCTTAAATATTCTTCAAAAAAGCGTCTAGCGAAGTATTATTGTTCTGTATGAGTGTAAACTATAATAAAGGGAAAAAGAAAAGCTAGAGGAATTTGAAAGGACGCGGACGAGATTGGAGAAAGTTAAAACGGATATACAAAGGAAAACTTAATCAGAACATGTAAGAAATGGGACTTGGATATATCATAAGAGGAAAAGGTTGATAGGAACAATACTACAAGGATCAGTTAAAATTGTAAAAGTTGGTCGAAATAAAGGAGATATTAAATCAAACCGGTTCAAGTTAGAAGACTAATCATGCACGACATAAAACTAGTGGTAACAAATATAGATCTAAGAATTAGAGGAAAGTAGTTGAAAACATTTGTATGGAGTATAGCGAAACTGGGAAAATAAGAGAAACAGAGAGGAAAAAAATAGAGGCCTTTGAAATGTGGTATTATAGATGGATGTTGAAAATTAGGTTAATAAATTTTGAAATGAAGTGATGTCTTGGGATGAGTGAAAAAGGACAGAAGTACTTGTAAAAATACGAATTAGGTTGGCTGGATGGAAATTTTAATTATAGATGTTCTAAAAGGTAATGATTATTATTGGAACTAAAAAGCAGTGAAAATGAGATTGAATAAAGATGTACAAGGTACGAGGGACCTGGCTTAGGACAGATCTCTTTTTTTATAAGATGCGCGTATTGTTTACTTCATTATTGGATTACAATTCTACTTTCGTTTTATTATTTTTCATTTTTACACCGGAGATAAAATATGTAAATGCTTAAAACGATATAAAGATCTAGATCTCATTTTATATAATAAATACAACATGCTTGATTCACTTAACTGTTGTAGAAATATCCGTCCAATAGAATTATTCTACTTTTGTAACGGAATTCATTATACATTAATAATAAATAAGGATACCGCCTCCTTTTGTCACGGTGATGAACCAACTCATAAAACATTTTGTCAGTGGGATCATAGCTTTCCTGTCATTTACTCATGAAGTGGGTAATTTATTACTAACATTTATTTTATTAATGTTTTACCTATGAAATGTCATCGCGAGTACGTATTAAAATCGGCAAAGGAGTAATTATATTAAATCAGAAATGTATTTTAGTCAAACATTTGCAAAAATATTTTTAAAGAAAACATGATAATAATGGATCTGTTTTTTTAGTCAACTAAGTTTTTAAATTACCTGACGTATGAATATATAATAAGCTTCCCGTACTTCATCGTCATCCGTTGGATGTATCACTCAGCTAAAAACGAGTCTGATAAAACACTTGATATTCAGTTTGGATAAATTTAAGGAAAAATACTTCAAGAAATGCAATATAAGAATAAAATTTAATTGAATAAATTACAACCACAAAAAAATTTAATTATCAAGAGAGAGTTTTATTTTTTGTTACGGAATGGTTATGTTGTCTTGAATAAAGTTGGAATTTAAATTTTTAATAACTAACAACCATAATTTCTCATAAAAAAAAGTTCAATATAGATTTTCCTATTACTTTTTTTTATTCAATTTTTAAATTTTATTTTTTTACTTATGGCTACCAATTTCTTATGCCAAACCGTTATTTATAATGTTGGAAAAATCCAGCAAAACGTTTTACTTATACTATCCATGAGAAAAGTTGTAGTGCGTTCTGGTTGCGGCTGGTTCAACCCTCTATACATAAGTTTAAGCGTTTCCCTATCACAAAATTAAGTAGTCTATCAAAATATGATGAGCTTATATAAAAACCAGTTACGCACAAACTTTTGTAAACGACTTATTTATTTCATTAAATGAAGCGATATTAATATGAAAATAAACTCTTGCGCAAAACTGCGCAAGACCGACTTTTCATTATTTTATTTTGTTTCCTTTTGAAAAATATCAACTCATTCTAATCTAAAACTTTACAAAGAAAACGAATTAAGAAAAAAAAAAAAAATAAACAATCAAAAAGCAAATTAAAATAAAAAAAATATAGAGAAGTAAAAATAATTTCTATAAATTATAACAAGACAATCAGTAACAAGTTAATAATTGCGATGCTCACAATGATTCGCAGTCAGAAACGCACTGATTTGCAGAGTACAATGCATTACATACGTTCGATTACCCAGTAAACCCTATATACCAAGATCAAGTTTCGACTCGCTCACTAATATGACTCGCTGCATATAAGCTCATATGAAAAGTACACACTAGACAGACAACATAACCCTCAGATAAATAACCAATACCAAGTCATCATGACCCTCAAAGTACTTAACCCAACCTTAATTTCCCGAACAATATTGCTAACAGTAGTTACCGCAGATAAAGAAACGACAACGTTCTAACTTATATAATCATTACGAACCATACTTCTAATTTGCCCCGTTGACATTTTTTCGACCTTAAACTGAGGGTAACTCAAAAACGATTTAATCAATTTTCATCAGACTTTTACATGCACAACGCCAGATAAAATCCTACAGAATAACTAAATTTCAATGAAATTGGTCCAGTAGTTTTAGACATTTTTTAGACCTTAAATTTAGCGTAACAAGAGCTGACTCAATCAATCTTCATATGCAGACCTCAAATACACTAATGCATCATATATAAATTTCAATAAGATTTATTGAGTAGTTTTGGAGATTTTCGAGCCACAAAATTTTACACATAGGCCTATAAATAAAACAGCATATATATAGGAAACCAAGTATAAGTAAATGGTATTTTCGTAAAGTCGCATCTAAAAACATGAAGAAAATTTATTTTCAACTTCCATTCCCACCATACGACCGAAAGTAATTCCGTACTTTTCTTTGAAAAGTTGTAAAAACGATTATGTTTAAAAAAATTGAAATATGTAAAAACAATTTAAAAAACTTTTCAGTTTAATTAAAACAGTAATATTCAAAAATCTATTGAACTGGAATATCGAAATAAGATCATCTGATGTTGTTCAGTATCTGATATAAATGGATGAGCCAGAAAGAATGAATAAGGAAAAAGCATAGATGGGAGCGAATTAACATTTCCTTAGAGCGTTATGGGTGCCCGGTCTAGTCTCAAGATTCCGGTTTCAGAAGGATAAGATGCACCAACATACAACGAATGAGTCGACAGACAGAATGATTCCATGTTTCCCTTATTCTATATCCCTTTTTTCTGTCCCTCTTTATTTTATCGTCCAGCAAGGCGCGTGTAAAGCCGACAAAAGCGCAGCAGCAAGCCAAAAGAGTACACATTCCTGCGCATTTATTCTGTCCCATTAATTCGACAAGGATTGCGGGAAGACCGTAGGCCGGGTGAGAAAGGGGGTTCGGCTAAGGAACCACTCGATGCATGGGGAACGATCGAGTGGAGGGATGAAAGACCGACGAAAGAATGAATACAATGAGCGGATGAGTAGGGTGAATGTGTTTGAATGTGTTTGTTGAGGGCGCCCTCTCTTCAACCCGTCTTTCCTACAGTAGGTCCCGGACGTTATACTACCCCCAAAAGCCGTCTCGTTGTCGACTGCTTGTTCTATGACTCGCAATTTCATTATCAGAGGCTCGATCTATACGGATCGTTTGCTGAAATATAATTGCATTCGATCGATAGCCTATGTTGGATCCGGAACCCTAGTAAGATTCATTTATTTACTTTTATTAAAATAAAAGAAAAACAAAACTATCCTAAATATATATAATTTATTCTGCACACGATATGTTTTTTCATTTTTGTTAAAAATGATTGTTATCTATGAAATTCAGGAGCAATGACAAGTCATATTAATGATAGATTATGTTTATAAAAATAGTTTCTTTAATTTACTTTTTAGATTTAATTTACAGTGCATCGTAAAATACGCATTTAAATTGATTCATATGTTCAATAAAAATGTCTATAAAGTTGACAAATTCTGCATAACTATATGTTTTAAATATATATTCACAAATAAAATACTTTAGAGTGGGTCATCTGGTACCCGAAACTTCAAGACCGCTGTCTTAGTAACCCGATATTATTTTAGTATTAGTAGGGTATTTTAGTAACCCGATATTATTATTATTTTTTATTTAATAGTGTAAAATCGCTTAAAATCTGTAAAAGTTATAATATATAATAATAAAATTGGAATATCTTTCTGTACTTTAGAAAATTTTCAGATTTTTAGAGGTTTTATTTTACAGCTTTACTAAATAGAAGTATTCTTTTTCATTTTTATAATATACTTAGTCTATCACTGTATAACTTAAATATTACTGGTCCTATATGAATCAAATCTTCACCGTAATACCTGTAATTTATAAGTAAAAATGAACTCCAGGATATCGTCAATCACATTAAAATATCTGTGAATAAAAATCAATTAGTGTACACCCTTGTGTAAATATTGAAAATTTTTTTTTTCATTTTTTGATTTTGCAAAGTCATTAGCAAAAATCTAATATTTTTTCTCCTTCCAATTACATCTTTATAAAAGGGATTTCGTCCCTTGATCCATCATCATGAGATTCATCCATCATCATCATCATCATCATTATCATTTCTAAAATGTTAAAAATTAAAATTAATTTTTAAAAAATTGACATCATTTTTTGGATACACATTTATTATTATTATTAACAAAATATAACCAAATTCAATCTTTAACAATTATTTTAAATGTTAAATATTTTATAAATGATGCGTTTTACTTTGTTTTAATGAAGAGGAAAGATAAAAGGTTTCTTTTAATCTCTTTAAAAAGAACATAAAATAAAATTAATTATAACAGAATCGTTTATTAATATACCTGTTTCAATTGATGTATCAACTTTTATTTTTAAATATTTAATTTCCTTTAATAAATTATTAAAAAAATGTTTTATGTTACAGCCTGCTTGAGTAATATTGTTATTCGAGTTTCGTTTACAAGAAAGAATCTTCAGTAAAAAAAATAAATAAAAAAAATTAATAATAATAAAAATCATAAAGAGAGAAAAAAAAATAATGGGTAAAATAAGAGTAATTTGTTTTTTTTTTTTTGTAACATTTAAAGAAAATTTATTTTGTTAATTCAATAAATTTTGGATGTCATCTGTTATCGGTCATGACTGAAAGTTATTGAAAAAATATTACATTATTTTCACAAATTTTTTATATTTTACATTTATTATTAATTTCTTTTATTGAAGATGCTTCTGCAAAAGTGAAACTCGGATAAAAATATTAATACAATTAACAGAATTAGACCTTATTGGATAGTTTATTAAAGGTATTTATGCTTTTTATTACAATTTTTTTTTTTACCTTAATTAAATATACGATATACTGAGGTTTTATTCAGAAGAAATTTTGAACAAGTAAAAAAAGATTTTTAATGTGGAAAATTATTTAAAAATTAAACTTTTGTTTCGTGACAAGAAGAAATAATAATAAACTAAGTGACAAGAAGAATTTATCAAATAAATCTTCAATTCATGATGAAATATAGAGAATTGGTTCTGTTTACGATCAGAGACGTAACCGGAAACATTCAGTACTTAATGGCAAAACACTGGGAGATGTTAAGGTAAGCTTTTTAATCTCACCTAAAAATCATTCCGAAAACTTAAGCAACAAAAAGGAATATCTGTGTGTAGTGCCTCTAAAGCTCCTGGCCACTTAACTTAAAGCCATACCGAACCCATGTATAGCATGAATGACCAGTTGAATGAATGAATGTAACGCATGAATTACCCATTGATTATGCTGCTACGCTTCAAGACCTCAATGTTTTGATCAGTTAATTGGGGAGATCATTAAAGTGTTGGATAATATATTTTTACAGATGAAGCTTAGTTTCATTTGAGTAGTTACATTAATAGTCGGAATGATCACTACTGATGATGCAAAAATCCTCATCATCCATTCACGATATCTACATCCACAGAAAATTGGTGTGAGGTGTACAATTTCGAGGAGAAAAATAATTAGCCCAACGGGCTGGTCTAGTGGTTAACTCGTCATCGCAAATCAGTTGATTTCGAAGTCGAGAGTTCTAAGGTTCAAATCCTAATAGAGGTAGTTGATTTTACGTGGATTTGAATATTAGATCGTGGATACCGGTGTTCTTTGGTGGTTGGGTTTCACTTAACCACATGTCTCAGGAATAGTCGACCTGAAGCTGTACTACACTTCAGTTACATTCATACATATAATCATCATTAATCCTATGAAGTAATACTTTACGGTGGTTCCGGAGGCTAAACAGAAAAAGAGAGTGAGAGGAGAAGAATAATTGGCCCCATATTTTTTGAAAAAAACTCATAATACAGACCTCTGATAAGAAATTGGCCAGTTATGTAACTTGATCTTCCTACTGTATGTTTTTTCTCTGGGGATAAAAGGTTGTGCATTCAGAAATAATCCACACACCATTGAAGTATTGGAAGCTAACATAATTCACGAATTATGAAAAATTGAAAGAGGTACAATTCGAAAGGTTGCACGGAGTATGAAAAAGAGGTTAATAGATTGCATTGATGAAAGTGGTGGATAATTTCAACATTTGTTATAAAAAATTTGATCTCAGTATTTTTTTTGAACAAATAATTGTAATATTTGTAACTAATCGTATTAAGTATAGCACATTAGTTTTCTTTATATTGGTTGCTTTTTTTTTTTTTTTTGGTTGCGTTTTAAATCAAACACTTTCTATATTTTAGCCACTAGAAGTTAAATTGATACATCTATAACAGAAAATTATTTATCGTTAATGAAGGTTGAAGTTGTACCGTAAATTTAAAATACCAAATTTGGGTGATTCCACTATTTTTCTTTTATTATAATAAAGAAATAAATCTTTTAAAGATACAAAAAATAATCTTAAATTGTGGTATAGATCATATAATATTTTTATCTTTTCGTTTCGTAACTAGCAGACAGTGAGGTTAAGGTATTACCTTTTTAAGATTTGCATTATAAGTATATTTAAACCTCACACTTAGTTAAAACCGTATACATTCCATACGTAAAGTAATTCAGTTTGTAAATCTCAAGAGACAGAACGGATTGTGGCTAACAGTGTGGTGTGAATTATAACAAGGTAATCAAATTAATTCCAAGTACCCCCTCGAGTAACGATGTCGGGGAGTAGTTGCACCCGATGACTTATCCTTTGCTCCCCTTGGCCGAGATAAACCTATCTTGTGGGGAGACTTTCTCGAGGAGGTTTTGCGAGACCATTAGCCTTTAAGCGTCCTTTGCACCAACCGTCCTGTCCTCAATTTCCGCGTTAAAAACATCCCTGCCCGTATCACACGGTGGCGGCGGCGACGAGGCAAATCTTAGCTCCGATAACGCTTTATTTGTGAGCCACTGCCGTCCTAGAATTAAACGCAGCCGCGACTGGGTTTATTTCCGCACTGCTTACCGCACCGCTTACTGGTTATTTTGTCTCGCTGTGAATCGTGAAGGGTTAGCGTCGCTCTGCGGATACAAACGTTTATCGGAGTAACATATTATACCAAAAGCCTTTATTTTCTACTCCCAACGGAATTATAATGCAATGTTTTATTTATTGAACAAAATTTTCTTGTACAATTACAATTTAGATACCGTTTCACCTAAATCCTCTATTATTCTTGTGTCTTATTGAGTCTATTTCTAAATGCGCTGAAATCAAATCGAAGGCTTATTATTTTAATAATCTGTGGAGGTGAGAAATTAATCTAACGGAAATCGATTAAAAGTATAATTTATTAGGAATAAAACCATTGTGAATGATTACGTGACATATTTTTTGTAAAGTAAATTTTATTTTTTTTGTAAAGAATATCTTTTGTTTAAATATTTATACACATTTGTTTTTTACTTATACGAACAGCAACTTGTTACACTAACCAATGTTTCAAAAACAATATTGATAAATCTTATTTAGATGGTACCAGTATTAGTAAAACTTAAATTTAGACAAACAACTTTATTATAAAAGGTTATTTACTGTTTAACTATTTATTATTATAGTTAATTATACTAATATGAACAAAATTTCAATTTTTATAAATTTTCCTTCAGTTTTTGGAGAACTTTAACTCAAAGTATAGATTACAGTACGTCCTAATTACATACAGAGCGTCCAACAAAGAGGTATACGGTTTTGATTTAGTACCGCTCGCCCATCCCCCACGTTTCTATTGAAACTTTACAGACCTTTTAACTAAGGTTTTAACAATTTTATATGAAAACTTCAACCTTTCAGGATTTATAGAAAAAAATCGGCATTCAAATAAAAACATAAACTTCAGATTAACTATATTTTTTATTCATTACAAAATACTGGTAAAAATGATCAAAAATAGATACTGTTTTGTTAAACGGCTATTGAAATTGAATAACACAAGTTAATAATTTAGTCATAACCGTGACTAATTATCTAACTGTTTTAAATTATTTTAGTTCTAATTATCATCTGTTTTTAATCATTTTTACCAACTGTATTGTAATGAATAAAAAATATAGTTTATTTGAAATTTATGTTTTTATTTGAATGCCGCCATTTTGTTTTTATAAAACCAAGAAGGTTGAAATTTAACGTTGAAAACGTTAAAACCCTTATTAAAAGTTCTGTAAAGTTTCAGTAGAATCGGTGGGAGAATGAGCGAGCGATACTAAATCAAAAGCGTACATCTCTTCGTGAGACATTGTGTGTGTGTGTGTGTGTGTGTGT